>PVJX010028798.1:0-23587 GCA_004027295.1 Dolichotis patagonum | reverse complement strand
TGCTCTATGAGTTTTGTCAAATCTGTTATGGCATATGTCCATCATCATAACACCATACAGAATAGCTTTACATCCTTAACAATGCTATGTACTCTACCAATTCATCCTTCTCCTTCCTTTTTAGTGTAATTTTGCCTTTTCCTGGATGTTGTAGAGTTGGAATCAATATACAGATTGCTTTTCTGTCATTTAATAATGTATGTTTAAAGTTTTTCCATGCCTTTTCATGGCCTTTCCCTCTATCACTGAATACTAATCCTTTGTGTCAATGTACTACTGCTTATTTATACACTTATCTATTGAAGAATACCTCAGTTGCTTCAATTTTTAAACACTTATAAATAAAGCTGCTATAAAAATTCATGTGAAGGTTTTTTTGTGGATTGAGTTTTCAACTCATTTGGGCAAATAACTTACAAGTGTATTCTGGGAAATGTGGTAAGATTACATTTTAGCTTTTTAAGAAACTGCCCAACTGTCTTCCAAATAACTGTACCATTTTTATCCCTAACAACAATGATGGAGAGCTTTATTTTCCTACATCCCAACCAGCAATGACTGCTGCCAGTGTTTTGGGGTGAGTAATTATGATAAGTATGTAGAATACTTAATTGTTTTAAACTTTCAGTTCTTTAATATCAGTATCTATTCATATGCTTATTTATCATCTGTAAATCTTTCTGGAGTGTCTTTGTAGCTTGTCTTTTGATTCTCTTACCAGTGACCTTTTTATTTTCTGGAGAGAATGAAAGTAAATGAGAGAAAACAAAATGGGGTCAGTCAAAACAAAAGGAAGGACATAGTACATGACACAAAAACAAAATACAAGATGATAAAAAATGGTGATCAAAAGTGTCTTATTATCTTCAGTAGAATTGCCCATACCATCAGGTACAATAAAATTGAATATAGCAGTACAGAACAAAATCAATAAAAACAAAACATTGGAGACATTATAGGACTTCAAAAGAGGATAATAGTCAAACCAGAATGGGTATCACAGTGAATCTTATTGTCTTCAGAGTAGTTGCCTATACTCTCAGACTTGTTACTATCAAGCATAAGAGATTCGAATAAAATCAGTAAAGACAAGACAGCAATCAAACAAAACATTCAAATAAGATCAATCAAAACAAGGTAATGAAGGCATTACTGGATTTCAGATTAAGTTAAGGAAATTAAAAAAGGTTACTGCAGTATATCCTGCTATCTCTGGAATAGCTGTCTATGCCCTCAAATCTAGTACAAGTAGACAAACTGGAATAGAATATAATCAAACTACACAGAGCAATGATAGCAATATGGGTTTCAAATAATGATACAAAATTGAAATGTCCTCTGCCTTCCCTATTTAGACAATTCCTCTCCTTTCGCTTTCCTGGGGTACATTGTACATTTTTTATCCCACTAATTCCTTTAGTTTTTAGATTAGGGAGGCAACCTGCTATTTACCTAAGTGGTTCTGAACCTTTTTACCCCTGAGCTTGGTCTCAAATTGTATCCATTTACCTACAAGAGCCTCAAGGTTTTCTTTCCTTATAGCTGAGTAGTTCTCCATTGCATAAAAGTGTTATGTCTTTCCAACCAATCTATAGCTGATGGGTGAGCTACCCCTACTTTTTTCTGGTTTTCAGTCACATAGAGCATTATTTTCTCATCTTTGACTTTCAGTCCATAAACCTTCTTTCAGGTTAAATAATATTTACTATATAGAGCATCTTGATGGACCCTATCTCCTGATCCACTCTGTGTTTCTTTTTGTTAGTGTATCAAGGCTATCCATGTTAGTAATTATGGCCAATCTTCTCTGCCTCATCTCTGCCATGCTATTTTTCTGCCATTGGTTGTCTACTTTTCCCCTTCATTCCACTGTCTGCTCCATTCACTGAGCCTCCTCTGTCACTGCTCTTGAAACCATGGTCTTTCTCTCTCTCTCTCTCTCTCTCTCATGTCCTTCAGTATTTTTTTGTAGGGTGATCCTGAACTCCCCCAGTTCTTCTTTGTCATGGAAGCATCTTGTTTTTCCATTAATTTTGAGAGATAGTTTTGCAGGGTAGATCAATCTGGGTTGGGAGTTATTTTCTTTCAGGGCTTGGAATACTTCACGCCAAGCTCTTCTTCATTTGATGGTTTGTGACAAGAAGTCTGTTGTGATTCTGATGGGTTTTCCTTTATAAGTGATCTGTTTCTTTTCTCTGACAGCTTTTAATATTCTGCTCTTGTGTTGAATTTCTGCAATCTTGATTCTTATATGTCTGAGTGTAGATCTATTTTGGTGATAGCTGGATGGAGTTCTGTATGCCTTATATATCTGGATAACATTTCCTTGTCCTATGCTTGGGAAGTTTTCTTTAATTATTTCTATAAATAGCCTTTGTATTTCACTTCTGTTTACTCCTGCTTCCTCACTCACATTTTTTATTCTTAAGTTATATATCCTCTTGTCATCTTGTAGCCTTTGTATTGTTACTGCCTATTTCCTTGTTAAGATTTTTCCTTTCATGATCACATGTTGCAAACCTGTCTTCAAGCTTTGATAGTCTATTTTTAGCTTCTTTCAAGCAGTTTTGCCAGCTTTCAATGGAGTTTTTAATTTCCTGATTATCTCTATGAATCTGTTTCATGTATTCTAAATTTTTTTATATTCTTCATCAAAGGTTTCCCTCCTTTTTCTATGCACCTCTATTCTTCCATCTGTGTCTTGAGAGGTGCTTAGCATTCCTTTTATTATTTTTCTTATATCTTCCTTTACTTGTATTAATATTTCTGTTTTAGGTTCTTTTATAATGTCACAAAGATATTTCTTTATTTCAGATGCTGTTTCTTCAGAAACTGCAGGTGTACAACTCCCAATCTCTTCTGTTTACCTCTCCTGGGGCAGTATTGCTTGGGATGGGGGCTAGAGACTTCCTTTTGTTTCTTCCTCTTGTCATGTGTCTGGTTTCTTCCAGACAAGTGGATAATAGGGTCCCTGGCACTTTTGCATTGGTTATAATTACTCTGAAGCATGCTATCTAGGGATTGCTGCCCTCCCCAATCTGCTGGTCACCTCTGGAGTATAAGCAGGAGGGGGCGAGGAGCAGGCTGTCCCCTACCTTCTGAGCTGGTCAACCACTGGGAGTCTTCACCATGTTAGTGTGTGCTGTGCAGTCGAGGCAGGTTAGGGATAGCTTTTGGGAAACCCCGGCCTTGGATATTGGATAGCGCACAGAGGCGGGACTCAGTCCAAGCAATTCTCACTAATCTGCTCTGTGTTAGGAGTGGCTGAATGAAGCCAGCTGCAGTTCTGGTTCCAGGCTTATTCTGCCCAGCTCCAAAATGGTGCCTGGCCAATCGTCTACTCCCGTGGAAGGACTGAATCCCCCTCACTCACCACGAGCCAGTGTGATTCTCCAGTCCACCACTCCCCTCCATGACCGTGTCACCCCACCAAGGCCCTCAGGCTCACCAACCCCCAACTTCACCATGACCATGCGTCTTCGGATTCCAGTGGCATTTTGCCCGTAGTGGCATCATCTCCAGTGAGAGTGCGTCTGGCTACTGCCTTCTGTCATTTCTTTTCTCTTTTTTTCTTTCTTGTTTTTCTTTGCTTTTCTTTCTTTTCTTTTTTTTTTCACTTTAGTTTCTCCCTGGGTCGAGAGGATCCATCTCCTTCCATCTGGTCTTCTCCAGAGTGTAGTATTCCAGCATCTGGGCTTTTTCTCTCAGAGAGGCTTTTAACTTTGCTGCTTATTGATCCACCATCTTCCCAACTCCCTCACCAGTGCTTTTTATAAAATAGAAGTTTTTAATAAAGTCCACTAGGTTGTTTTTTGTTCCATGGGTAATGCTTTTGGTGTTATATCCAAAAGCTTATCACCAAACTGGGATTTCTTATACTTTGTCTTATATTATTTCTTTAAAATTTGTTTAGTTTTATAATTTATATTTAATATATTTAGGAAGAACTACCATTTTAGCCATAATGACTCTGTTCTTTAAATTTATTTCTAGAAACAAGGAAAATTTAAAGGCCCTGGACCACCAGATCCTAAGAAAAAAAAAGTTGGCATCATAGCAAACATTAAATTCTTACAAACACTTCTCTCTCTCTCTCTCTCTCCTCTCACCCCCTCATAAACCAAGAACTACCATCACCAGGATCTCCAACCAGTTGCCATATAGCACTGCTCCATCACTGGCCTTATAAAAATATAGGTCCGGGGCCAGGGATATAGCTCAGCACAATAAAAGCATGCCTGGTAAGCACAAGGTCTTGAATTCCATTCCTGGTACCAAAAAAAAAAAAAAAAAAAGGTCCTTTACTAAGGAGAGACGCACTATTCTTTGAGCTAGACAACTCCTCTGTTCATTCCTTGATGCTTAGCAGCTCTCCACCCCATGAAATTTCTATATCCACACCCCACCTAAACTGAGCAGCAATACTTTTTGTTACTTCTACCACAACTGTACACATACACAGTCTATCCATCCTTGACAAACTCAGACTCAAGTGCCAGAGGACACAAAGAACATTGGGGTTTAAAGTGGTTTTTTGGATTTAAATGTAACAAACACATTAGAACACTATTTTTAGCTACACTGTGGTTTGAGTAGGATTTTGAGAGTGGGCCTAAGAATCTAGTATATGGTCTAGTATATGGTCTGTATGTATGTGTGTGTTTTTTTACAACAACAGTTCTTAAAACACACACACACACATATACACAGACCAAGTTTCAAACAAATTCTCTAAAAAAATAATTTTGATCACCTAAGTTTTAGACTGTTTGCTCTTTACATTAACACAGAAAATCAGAACCAATATTTACATGGAATCTCATTATAAAAACCTATATTTTGAAATACTGATTGATTAGTCAGTTATAATTATAGTATAGCAAAATCAAATAGTTTCTATATTAACTCACTACATTTATGATATGATTGACATAAATAAGGTTGTCTTAAAGGCTTGAAAGGTGATACTGATCTGACGATTCCAAGTACTGAAGATTCCTCTATTACTGCACTTCAAAGTGAAACTGTTTCAGCAATCATTTTCTTTACAATGCACAGTAGGCTGCAGGAATCATATTTGAAAAGCTAAGTACACTAAAAATGAAATGAATATACTTTTGCAAAGAGAATAACTACAGGTTAACATATATATATCATAGAAAAAATAAGAATAAATGTCAGAGCAAGCTATTAGGTGAATCAGATTTTATTATCCCCATAATATTTCTCATGTTTATGTGTTTTTTTAAAGTAGTTATGTTTACAGACTAAAAACCTCCTGATTTAAATTACCCCTTCAAAGCAGAAAAAATATGTTCTTTTCCTGTAATATTCTATGCCACTAAAATACAACCAATGAAATCACTTTATGTAGTGTTAAAGCTAAAATTATTTGTTTCTACCCTTCAATTATTGTAAAGAGGAAAACAAATTATTCTGCCAGTAGAGAAAAAAATACCAACAAGTAGAAACCAAATAAATAAGATTTGAAAATGTTGATGAACACATAGCTGACCTACAACCTTAAAGAACCTTCCCCCAAACAGGCAGATGGCATGCTGCAAAATAACATCTGGAAATTAATCCCAGGAAATCAGGCCCAGTCTGAAATGCTGAGCAGCAAATACAGCGCTTACTGGAATATGATATCAGGTAGAATGGCTAGTTTATAGTGGTAACAATTCTACAGACAGCTATTCAAAACTGTGGCATTTGAAAACCACAGGCCCCTGAGAATAAAAGACATAATGGAGCAAAATAAGAGTGCTGGTTTGTAGGTTGTAAATCCTGCACACATTCAATTATCAAAAGAATGGCAGTATATTTAATAATCAGTCTTCCATACAAAACACTAATGAGAAAACGAAAGAGGAGGAGCCTTACAATAAATGGTCTCTAACCAAAAAAACAAAACAAAAAAAAGGGTTCTGTGAAAGTTTTGTGAAACTATTAGCAAAAACTAGAAGGATCTAAAATTTGCAGTAAAAATTCTAAGGAGCCCTGTAACTTGTAATAATATACAGAAATAAAGGAAGAAGTTATATTTTTAAGACAACATCCCCCTATGATTAATTAGTGCCCTGATCAAGATTCTGTAGGCCAAATGGATTATGCAGAGGACTAAGGTAGACGATTCCAGAAAGCCGGGGTTACAAGGACAGGGTGTGACTGGCTGCATAGGACATAAATGTTGGCAGATCTGAGGCTAAGGACACAGTCACACAGGCACAAAGGCTCAACAGAACCAGCCATAAAAGTAGGTAAAAACTATACTTGCAAACAAAATCAGAACAGAAGGGAATGATGAAGGCATAAACCCCATGGTTGAACCACTATATAAGACTGCACCTGCCATGGGGTCCAAAACAAACTCGAAGACTAAGTCCCTATGACAGTTTTATGCATCAACATGGCTAGGTCAAAATACCCAGATATTTGGTCAAACACAATATGTTTGTGAAGGTATTTTTCAGAAGAGATTAGCATTTAAATCAGTAGACATGGAGTACAGCAGATTATTCTCCATAATGTGGCTAGCCCTCATCTAATCAACTGAAGGCCTTAATAGGAAAAATATTCCTCTCCCCCAAGCAAGAAAGAATTCTGCCAACAGAGTATCTTTAGTCTAAAACTGCAACTCTTCCCTACATTTCCAGCCAGCTGGCCTGTCCTAAAGACTTTGGATTTGTCAAGCCTCCAAAATCATGTGCACCAATTCCCTACAGTAGATCTCGATATATACATGTCAGCTTTGTTTCTTTGGAGACACCTAACTAATACAATCTCACTACCAAGAATCTGGAGCAACTCCCTCCCCATTTCACATATCCCTGCTTCTACCAGAGCTAGTTTTATTACAGAATTTATGAGGGTCTCAAGAAAAAGGGACCATGCTGCCTTAATCTTTGTCTGCCACACTATATCTAGAGAGGGTCTTACAGAACAGATGATCAATAAATCCTTTAAGTTGTATCTGAGGTTAAGATTCAAGTACTTTCTAGGCAGTGTGATTCCTCAAGGTGATACACACTGCCAGTGTACTTCCCACCATTTCTTGTGTGAGCAAGGAAATCTATTCATCTATCTGAGCACCTAAAATAGTATCATTTGTCTTTGCTCTTTCTTATGTGTAACTCTGAAAGTTGAATTTACTTTTAAATCATTGCAAAGGTTTAATTTAGAAAGGTGACTCCTGTGAGTCAGCACCATGCAAGGGCTGACTGGGGGAGAGCCAGACGCTAGCCCCTTCCAGCAAGCAGGCAGGGAGACAAGAGCCAAAGTCATCCCCACCCCACTCCATTAGGCTACCGGTTCACCCAGAGAAACATAGGCAGTAACGATAGCTAATGAGGTAAAATACAATGTAATGCTTGTAATGTTTAGTGTTTCCCTGACTTCGCAGGCCTACAGCTGGCCATCTGATCATCTATTCAGAAAATAATGCAGCATATACAGGGGATCGCCTTTTGAAGGTGGTAGCAATTATTAATTCCCTATTACCTTGTTTTGAAATCCTGTAACATTCTCATTGTTTTGTTTGGTTGGGTTTTATTCTGTTTTACCTTGTTTGATTTTATTATATCTGATGGCATGGGAAGCTATTTCAAAGATAACATGATTATAGTATGTTAGCCATTTTGGATTTACTATTATACTGCTTTGAAGTCCCATATGGCATCCATTGTTTTGTTTTTATTGATTCTATTCTGTTCTATTTTGTTTGATTTTACTGTGTCTCAAAGTATGGGCAGTTATTTTGAAGACAAGAGGCATTCTGGTAACCACTGTTGATTTCCTATTACCTTGTTTTGAAATCCTGAGTCATTTATATTGTCTTGTTTTGATTAGCTTTATTCCATTTTATTTTGCTTGGTTTTGTTCTCTTTAAAATTAAATAAAAAAGAACGGTAGGTGATGCACTCATCTAAGGCAAGAAGATCTCAAGTCTAAGCATATTCTGGGCAACTTAGTGAGTTAGTAAGAACCTGTCTTAAAATAAAAAGTAAAAAAGGACTAGGGATATTGGTCAGTGCAAAGACCCTGAGTTCAGTACCACTATCATACCAAAAAAGGCGTAATTTGGTTATTCAAAGATATACTCCAATCAGTTCTCGAACACATTTCTCAATTTCTCTCAGAAGAAAATGTTTGAATGATAGACCAAAAAACCTACTTTCTATAAAATATTTACTGTTTGCCAAACACCTGAGCTAGCCCCTTTAACATGCATGATTTCAAAACAGAACTACAAGAATCATTAACCTCTGTTACAAATAAAAGAAAGAAAGAAAAAAAAAACTGAGGCTGAAAAACTAAATCCAGAGTTAGATTAGAAGCGAGACTCCTTCATTCCAAAGTCTAGTTATACCTCATAATAAGTAAACTTAGGGTTAAAAAAAAATTTCATTTTCATCAAAGGATGAAAAGAATGAAAACATTAGTATTACTGTTTGGCAACCAAAATAAAACATGTCCCAAAGCAACAATTTATATAGCATTTAAAAATACTGAAATGTTTCATAGAACACTATGGCATAATTTAACAGAAGAAACAGTTAAGAGTATAACAGATTAAATGTAGAACAAAATTTAAATATATTCATTTTAAAAGCTTTTAAAAGTTTAGACAGATGTAACTGTGTCTTCTTTCAGTATGTTCAACAAACAAGTATAAACTCTGAAGAAAAAACTTTAAAATATCTATCTGAAAGCTCTGGAGTATTTACACAAGCCAAGAATAACTGACCCTGAATTGACCACTGGAAGAAAGTGATAGCACTAGACATGCCCTGCTTTGCTTTCTATTTTCTTCTTTTGTGTATGCATGTTTCATCTCTTTCCTTAATGCCTTCACACTGCAGAAAGTTCTCATGCAGAGTGGCCAAAACAACAATATAAATATAACCATAGTGCTCCCTCAGCCACACATATACTAAAAAGAAGAAAAGACATAGAAAAAAATAAGATTGAAACAATATAGAGATGTGACCATAAATTACCAATTTCTGAAACTATTGGACAGTCTTGGTAAAAATTGTAGACTTTAATAAGTATATTTTTAAAGTCAACTAACTTATCTACTTCAATATTAGCTATTTATGTCTTAACTTTGGCATACTTTAAAAATATATCAATATCTTCATATTTTTATTTCCCCTAAAGCTAAAACTATTTTAAGGTAAACAAGGCAAGCAGGGGCACAGGATAGCAATTAGTAGGAGGTACAAAGAAATTTTCTTTGGACTATATGATATCCTATTCCTATTAAATGTACTTTCTTCTATTAATGACTTCTTTTAAATTTCACATTTCAGTCTTCTCAGATAGAATATTAAATTGCAAAGAATGATGGTGAAAAAAGAAAGAAAACATAATTTAATTTGTAAGTAATATCTTAATCACAGTGGCAGGGTTCAATTAATTTTAAATGCAGTATTTTGACTGCCGAAGAAAAGCTTTTTAAAGCTGTGTTGTACATGAGTTTTCCCATGAGCTTTCCCTAGAGCTTTACCATGAGCTTTCCATAAAGCTGATCACAAAAAAAAAATTAAACAAAAAAGATAGTTATCATTTTCAGTTATACCTACTAGAAACTTACGGTCAAATATATGGTCCATCTCTAGCAAATATATAGTTTTGTGACATGAAATTCTTCATATCAATCTTCCCATTTGCTTAATAAGGTTTAGGAAATTTCATTAGAAAAGACTGAAACTTGTGACAATGAAGCATGAAAATGTCCTATCTGTATGACACGCTTTTGTAAACTAAAAGTATTGATTCATATCCTTAAACACCAACACTAAATATTAAAAGGTTAAATATATTGCTTGTGAATTAGTGGTAGCATAAACTAAAAGTATAAGCATAAACTAAAAAAAGCATAATCAAGAAAACACTCATTCTGTTCAGCTCCTTACTTCTTTGGCGAAAGTGTCACACACCACTCCACATTCATTCTGCTGCAGTAACGTGTACCAGGAATAGTCACTAATCAGCCATAGTGTTCACCACAGAATTTGGAGGTTCTAGGGATGATAAGGAGTCCAAATGCCACAGCACTGGCCATACAGCCATAATCACTGATCAGCTCCAGGAAACCATCAACCTTTTCTGAGCAGCAGCATTCACAAACTGATTCAGGTTAGAGAAACATTCAAGATCTTACCATGAGTTCAGCTCCAATCTAGATGATTTATAGTTAATTTAGGCCTTGTGATCCTGATATGTGCTTTTACCCTCTTCTAGTAATAACAACTACAGAAATCAAGTCACAAGCTCAAAGTGACCCAAGTGCTACAACAGAACTAAAACCTCAGGTTAGGCTACTTGACTTCAAATTCTGTGTTCTTTACACTACTCAACAGCTACTTAGATAATACATAATTCATACACTGGGAAAAATTCAAGATCTGAATGTACTCTTGCTGTAGCACTGAAAGTAAATTAATTTAAGGTTATGTTAATGCTACTAGCTGGGCATTCAGTCTTAAGGTATCTTATAGTGTCATAAGAAGTTCCTTTTGTTGATGAAAAATAATCAGGCAAAACTAAGATCTAATCTTTCCCTTTAAGAAAATCAGCAAAAGCTAGTTTATTGTAATTGTGAGGCTGTTTTCTAACTACTGTACCCATGCTGAAGGATTTATTTAAGTTGATAGAACTATGAAAATTTTCACTGATGTTGGTGGCCTAATCTGTAGACTATTTAAATGCTACTTGTTTAACATCAGCAGAACATCAACAGAATTTCTGGAATAGTAATGATTTATGAAGTATGGTATGCTGATACCACTAAGAATGCTCTACAATTCTTAATGCAAAATTATTGGAGCAAGATGTATTTCAGAATTTAGAATGTATATGTCTTTATGTGCATATGTAAACTTAGAAAGTAATAATTCAGTAAATATTTCATAAATTAAATTGTATCCTGCAACTTTCAAGTTCCTAGCAGGTACTCAGTAGCATCCCCAAACCAGGATAATTTGAAGAAAATACCACGGTATGGCCATAGTATAGAGAAATCATCACAAAGGATAGCTCAGATATCTGAAACTAGTATTATGACAGCTACCAGTACTGGGCCAGAAGAGGCAGAAAGATATTAGAGAAAGGAAGGGAACTAAGAGGTTTGTGAGGAGTGATCCTTTTCAGGTGTTAGGACCACCAATCTAGCAACACACTACAATGGCACCTCACAAAGAGAGTCTCATTTTTCTCCCTCCAATTTCTTGCCAATGACTTTCACTGGCCAACCTAATAGGGAAACAGCAGGAAGATTGTAAATACAGATTATAGGAGGTCAAACTGCTAGGCACACAGATAGGCAGAGAAAAGTGGATCACACCTCTGGAGGGAGAGATGAAAGATACCAGCATGCACCTTGATTATCACCTGGAGCAGTGAATATTAAATTTAATGATTAACATTTCTACTACAAAATGCACAAGAATGCACATGAAGTTAGGTAAAGACTAGCAATAACTTCTCTTCAACTGAAATCAGGTTATGCCACCAAAGAAGCTACCAAAAAAAACTTTTTTGTGTTTGGATATGAGTTTCTCTATTTATAGATGAGAAAAGAAGTTTATAAAGATGAAATAAGTTATCCAAAGCCACAAAACTAATAAATGAAGGATTCAGAGTTTGATCCTACTATACTGTTAATACGCTACAGTTACCATGTGTGTGGAACCACACGCACCAAGCTAGCAGAGCAGCAGCAGACAGACATCATTTTGACTCCATGACCTATACTGCTACCAACTCTACCCTTCCTCATTACTTTCCATCCCTCATTTTATAAAACTATACAAAATTGGTATAGATATATTTCACAGTATCAATAAATCTTAAACACAAAGCATCATGCTGTTAGTTTTGAAATTCATTTTAAAGGTCTTGGTAAACTATGTCACCATAAATATTCTCTTTTCCTTACAAGATGTGTTGTACTTGGTGTTTTCAGAATTAATGTGTCCCCATTGTTGCACAGAGTCCAATCAGTCAATTATCTGAACATTTTTGTGTATTTTATAGACCACAAATAGCATCACAGGTTAGAACTTCTTTTCCTTTCATTGACTTCTACTCTTTCTAGTGGTAGTGGACAATGATTAAGATTTTAATTATATTTTGTACACCTTAAAATCTAATCATATCCTAATATGAATTATCACAGTGGATAGGATATAAAACTGAATCGTATGATATTATGGTTTATTGTATTCCCACCAAAATTACTAACTTTACAATATAGTAACTTTAAATCCAAAAGCCACCAGGAGTAAATTACTAACCTTGAGTTAATATAAAAATTCTTCTCAGTGCTATGCAACAGAGTTCCCTTCCTTCAAAACTGCTTCCAGCCAGGTAAATCTATCATCTGCTTTCTTCTCTGTAGGCTATCTATACCATAGGCTATCTGTACTGCTGCTCAGCAAGAAATGTACTGAAAGTATCTATGAATAAGGCATACAACTTTCCCTCTGATTGGTTCCTACTCTCAGGTCTGTATCTGGATTTTACTCCTGTGACTACTCTACCTCAGTGATTGTAGAGATTTCAATGATAACAAACAGATGGTTGCAGCATGTGTGCCATAGGTTTGCCAACACTGCCTGGCTTCTGGCTTTCTGGTACTCCTAGAATCCAACTCATTTTAGTACTTACTTCTAACCAAAAAGCCAAGTTTGATTTGTCTTTCCTGATCCTACAATTGTTATTGTTATTTATTAGCTTTGAATTTTACAGACTGATAACAAACCCTTAATATGAAAAATGTGGTTAGTGATTCTAAGCATGTGGCAAAAGGCACATATAAAACTTTAGGTGATTTAAATCTATTTTTTCTTCTCCAATATCAGACTTTATTTTTAAATCATGACATTCTTAAATCATCACTATGAAGAAAAGTGAGGTCACCAACTTTCTTTTCCTTTTTTTAAGTAATATAAAATGAACTTTCATTTATGAATATTTCTGGAGAGAGAAGTTGGATAATAATGACTAACCATAAGAGATATAGATTTTTGCCAGCTCATCATATAAATACATACTGTTTTTCCCAAGTATAAAATGAACTACATTTCCCAGTGTCCCTTTAATCTATGAACTGAATTCTAACTGACCGTAGGTTAAGAGAACTGATACACTGTCTCTGACCCAATTTTTCTATGCTTTTTTTTTCCCTTCCATCTGGCTGAAATGGAGACATTTCCTATGGTGTCTTTGAAAGCCACATGCTAATGGTGGCAACTCTCCCTATTTGAGTTCCTAAGTGACCACAAGGAGAAGGTTCACATACTAACCAGTTTACCTTTCTGTTAGTATTATCTGTGCAAGAAAGAAATTATTGGGTCCAGAATTTACATTTTGGAGTCTATTTATATCACAGCTGGCATAACCCTAATTAATGTAAGGATATAAAAAAAAATCAACTGAAACTCAGTTTCTCCTACCAAACTCTCAATGTACTACTGACAGCACTTGTGTGAGACCACACACACTAAGCAAGCAGTGCTGCAGCAGACAGATACCAGCAGAGTGTTCTCTAATATGATTCAATTCTGACACTACCTGGAGTAGTCAGTCCCACAGGTTGAATGTTCAGTCCTGAGAATGGCCTCTATTCCCAACTTCTGATGCCATTGGTAAGCATGTTGTTTAACCTGTGCATTTGATTTACCAACAATAAATAAAAGTTCCCAGAAACTGCTCCTTCAGTTCCATTAATTTGCTCATGGAACTGAAGGCAGCACATTTATTGGTTCATTACATAAGATACAAATGAAGTAATGCATATCCATCCCAGCATATCACCCTTCAGGAACCTCTATCTTTATAGCTATCTAAACCCTGTCCCTTTAAGTTTTCATGGAGACTTCATTATATAGGCATTTTTTATTTCATCACTGACCACTGGTGATCAATTTAACCTTTAGGATTTCACTTCTATCTACAAGATGGGACATAGCAATAAAAGTCCAAGTTTTCCAGTCTTCTCTTAGTCTATCCTGTGATCAGTTCCCATCCTAAAGCTACCTAGGAGCTGCCAGCTATCTGTGGACTAATTAGCATATAAAAGCCAACACTTTCAAGATTCTAAGGACTTTTGGAGTTGTATACTAGGCTATGGAGTTAGAAGACCAAGATATAGTATTTCAAAATCTCATATCATATCACATATCATATCATATCATATTAGGCAAAATGATATCACATATGATATGATATCACATATGATATGATACCACATATGATATGATATCACATATGATATGATATCACATGCCATGATATAGAATTTCAAAATCTCATATCATATCACATATCATATCATATCAGGCAAAATGATATCACATATGATATGATATCACATATGATATGATACCACATATGATATGATATCACATATGATATGATATCACATGCCATATCAGGTAAAAGTGGAACTTTATTTTTTGTAGAACAACTGTTGGTGGAGCTAATGTTTGTTGGTAAGATCATGAGAAAATTGGCATGATTCCTGAGAGCAAAGAGAAAGATCACTTGAAACTCCTCTGTAAAAATCAAAGTTGTTGATATCTCCTTAACTAAACCTACACTTTAAAGTACTATTGACCAAGAATAATAAGCAACCAAGAGCACATGGTCCAAGATAGAATGACAGCTCTGAGAGTTTCAACCTGGGGAAGTGGTTGCATGTATTTGAAGACCTCAGGCCAATTGTGACATTCTTTACTGAGAATGCAATAAAAAGGTATTATTCTCCTCCACTATAACTACAATATAATTACTTCCCCACCCCTTCAGAAACTACATCCAGCACTGATAACATGAATCCACTCTTTTTCAAATCTAGAATCTCTGGGAAGTGTGCAGAATACCCTTAGTTAAGCTGTAATCATATAGTATTAACACACCAATTTCCAACACAAAGTGTGTTACTGTAGCTCATAGAAAAGAAAAGAGAAAATGGTTGTAATTCATATCAGCAATAAATAAACACAAATAAAAAAGTCCTTATTTCTGTTTTAACTGACATTTAGGAATATTATTTTTACTCCTCTATTTACTACATGTGTCTTGCACCCAAGTGTACTGAATGTATCTTCATTTGCAATCAAAAACACTTCTTGTAAATTATTTGCATAGAGTAATCCAAACTTTATCATGCAGGAGCATAAACCCTTAATATTTCTCCTGAAAGACATCACATACTTCACAAACTTCTATTAACCTTGGGTATGGTAGCAGAAAAAAGCAGTACAAAGAATTCCATGCATTCTACCATACATCTACTTGGAAGAAACAATTTTGATGCCTACTTTGAAGAAACAATTCTATTTTCCTTTTACAGACAGAGCTAATCATTCCAGCTAGCACATGATTTCATTTTCTGCCTACTGCTCTTATTGTTTGAGGAAGACAAAATAGCCAAATAGTATTAAACCATTCTTTAAAAGTTCCTGTAGTTTATATCTACTTCTATACAATACCTACTTGTGTTAGTTTTTACTTTCTTCTTCCCTCCTGTCAGTCAACATGTGACCATTTCATCTGTGTTTTTTATTCTACCCTTTCTCCCATCCCAAGTGATAAGTATTATTACTGTGGTCTGTTTCAGTACTCAGTATTCATTAAGTACAAAATAGCATGTCCTGTTTCTTATCCTCTAAGTTATTTCTTTATATTACTATTATTACCATCTTTCCAAGTTACGAAGGTGCTATCTTTGATATAGTTCAATAGATATTCAAAATATCTCTTTGTTGTACAACCCATTTAATTAATAAAAATGCCCCTTATTCTGGTTAGTAATAATTTATTGGTAAAATGGACATAGTGGGAATTTAGGAAGAGAAATATGGCCATGTTATTACTGTTAATCTATTAAGAATAAGGGATTTTCTCTATCATTCTGTCTCTAGTATTTTTGTGTCTTAAAACTTGCTGAATTTTTAAAATTTTATCAATTTATAAAATTAGTAAATAAACCACATCTTGAACTAAGGCACTGATTTTTAAAAAAGACTTTTATGAATGCCTACAAGCTAGGAAAAGAAGGCTCAACTATCAATTCTACTGAGTAACATTCAATAAACATCAAAAAATATACTTGACAGATAAAAAAATTTGAGAACTACAAGAGGAAACAACATCGATCTAGGTAAGATAGCAAAAGCAAACTGATTATGAAAAAGTTGGTTTTTGAGCAGCTAAAGAAGTACTTGGTCCAAGCCTAATGCTCAATAAACTACTTACTGAATTCTCTTACATACCAATATGTTCTCACAATTGCTCTTGAGACTTTAAAATACATCAGGATCACCCAAAGAACTAGTTGATAATAAACTGTTGAGCCCCACCTCCAGAGTTTCTGATCCATCTATTGTGAAATGGAGCCTAATAATTTGTATTTCTAATAAATTTCCAGTTAATAACTAATGCTCTACACAATGGTTTTTCAATAGGAGTGAGATCAAAAGTTTGGAGAAGAAAATTCTTTGCTGGTGGAGTCTGTCCTGCATAAGATATTTCACATCTTTCATTGCTATCAACTGAATGTTCTAATGCATAACCTTCCACACACATTGTCAATTGTCTCTTAAGAAAACAAAATTGTTCCTGGTTAAAAGAAGTATTCTAGACATTTTAGGTGGTTTACTAAATTAATAATTACCTTTTTGAGTGGTTCAGAATGTCTAGTTATTCCTACAGACACTGTAATATAGATTTTACAGGACATTAAGTAACATTTTACAAGTTATTTTCATCAATAAACTAGAAAGATATGGACTGAATACAGACAGAATTATAAGGCTTTATATCAATGGCTATTAGGTTCAAGGGTCTTGATTAATGTATGTATAAAGACACTCAAACCTACATCATTCAGAGCTATTTTCTCCTAGAATAGGATATCAAATATGCTGTATTTCTTACAATAGTCAAATGATAGTAACTACTTGGAGTACCATCTTAAGGATTCCAGCGTTGTTTACAGGCAAAATTGGAAGGAATATTCAGATCACTGAGTAATGTATCCTGTGGCCACAAAAAAATAAATAATGCCATAGTCTAGACTGCTATTACAGATTTCTACATCTACATTTTCCCCTGAGTTTTTGAAACCTGCTTTTCTTTTGTTGTTGTTCAGGTTATATACACTGAGCTGCAATATTTCTTCTCTCTACAACATTTTCTACTTCTTGAAGAAATTCTTCCCTACATTCAGATATAGGTCCTATCACCATTTTCCATACCTTATGACAGACTACATTTCTTTAAGTAAAAGGAGTAATTTACATCACATTTATTTAAAGAAAGTTCCAACAGATACTCTAGGTACTGTGGACACCCATCTTATTTAAAGCTAAGTCTGTTCCATGATCTGAAATACCAAAACTCTATTCTTCTCTGTAACTGTAGAATATTAATATTATTATTGCACTTCTATTAGTCTCTCTTTTTATTCTTCTTTACATGCTTGACTAGGAGACTTAAGAGATTCTGACTTCTTTCTATGTTCTTCTGAACAATGAAAATATAAGCAACTTAGAAAAGAAACATAATTATGAAGACTTATTCAGTAATTATATTGTCTTCAGTGTGCCAAAGACTACAGTTATTTTAATGAAAAATTCTCATAGAATAAAAATAACTGAACTAGAAAAAATAAGCTATAAAAACATGAACCTTTTTTCTAATCTAATACAATTTCTAAATTCTTGTATTTTAAAAACCACTGTACAAATTCAGTGTGGATCACACCATGTTAAACAACTATTTTCAACATGAATGAATCTAGGTTATAAATAAACCTCAAAGATGAGTCACTGAGTGTACCACACATTCAGTATAATCTCTTTGGGTGAAGAAAAGGAAAAATCTTATTCAAAGCTGCCAAAGCATCATATTTATGCTAGTTTGCCACTAATTTTAATATACAGCTAAGATATAAGTAAGGGCAGCCAAATAATAAGTAGTAATATGATAGAAAAATATTCCAAGAGATGAAAGATTCCCATGTACATCATTTTGGAAAGAGTAATTATACATTATTTGGGAATCTCAGTGTGATGTTCAATGTTTTGATAAGAATTTTTACTGTCAATTTTTTCTTAAAATATTAAATCATAAATTATTAATGACATGTGTATGTATATACTGTTATACATAAAATGCATACGTATCCACTTACTCTTAGATTTTGTTTCCGACACATTCATTTTCTAATGGTAACACAGTCATCTTTATTGACTGTACTACTATCTAATCATCCAATGCCATTTCAAATTATTCTCGTAAATGACAAATATAACAGTCACCAAAATTACCCCTGACATCTAATGTGATAGTTAATTGTGCTGTCAACTTGAGTAAGAAACCCCTAGCAGGTTGGTTTAGCATAAGTCTAGATGTGTGTAGATGACTGGTTTAGTTAAGAGAAAAGAAACACCCTAGATATGGTTGGTACCAACCAATAGCCTTGCAGCCTGGGTAGAATAAAAAGGAAAGAAAAATGTCTTACTTTCACTTCTTCAGAGGCACTCCAGTCTGCCACTGCCTTTAGACATCCGTCACCAGGATTTTGGTATAACCTAACAAAACAGACACTTCAGCTTCCTCATTCTGACTTACATAAGATCAGGTCTTTTCTTTGGCTTGTGAATGAATCCATCTGCTCTTCAATGTGCAGATAGTTCTTTTGAATTCTTCCACATCTGACTCTGGAAGCAGACACTGCAAGTCTACCTTGTAAATGCTTTATATATCATTTACACTATGTTGCTCTATTACATTACATTATGGTATGTTTATTATATGTGTTTACCTAGTGAACTTTAACTGATATATAATTATACTGCCTGGGCTATAAAGTGAGTGCAAAGTCAGAGTGAACTACATAGTGAAAACCTGTCTCAAAAATAAAAACAAAGAAAAGAAAAAGTAAAGAACAGCAAAAGATAAAATTTTACAAATACATTTTAAAAGCAAAACTATGCAGGGTTACGAGTTGAACTGAAATTAATGAATAAAAGCACAAAAATTCAATTTTCAAATTCTATTTTACAAAGAGAAAGGATTTGTTAAAATAATACTTAAGAAGTTGGTTGTGTAGTTTATAAATTATCCAAGACCTTCTTCCAAATTCTAACTAATTCAATGGAAGGAAACAATGAAGCACAAATTGTTTTTCTATCAGCAAACAATTCTGACATATAGCTGATACTATAATAAAAATAAATTTCACATTGATTAAAATTAAACATGAAAATATCTGTAGGAAAGATAACATTTATCTTAGAAGTGAAAAAATGTTATAAATAGAAGCAAAAATTCTTATCAAAGTATTTTCAGACAAAAAAATTTATATAATAAGACAAATTTTAAGAGAAAAAAGGCAAATAGACATAAATAATTAATTCATGCAAACAAAATTCAAATACAAAAAAGACGTAAATTAAAAATAATATCTGGTTATCAAATGAGCTGAGATTTTAAAGTAACATTATGAAATGGCAGTGACTTATTGAACTATACATATTATAAATTATTGCAGAAATGTAATCATCAGGAAAGCTATTAATGTGTATCAATAACTTTAAAATGTTTTAAGCCTTGATTCACTAATTTTATTTCTGAGAACATATCCCAAGTGAAAAATAAAAAATCTTAATCATTTCTGGTGGAACACTGTATTAATCGCAGCATTTATTCTCATAAGGAAATAATATCTAATATGGGTTATTAAGAAGATATAGTAAATTCAGTGCTGTGCCATATACTGTCACTGGACTTTCAACAGTCCATTAACATTCTCTGAATTTCAATTGGTTTTTACTTTTGAATAAAGATAATAATAGTACTCACTTCATGGAGTTGCTACAGGATTAAATAAATTATACATATAAATGTATACGTACATACATTTTTAGTTTAATATGTAACAATTACCCAAAATTATATGCAGCCATTCAAATTTTAACATGGAAAAGGTCTGTAATAGAATGCTACATGAAAAAGGAATTTACTGTAACATAGTACATAGAAACATAGCAAATAACCAACAAAAAGTACTGTACCAAGATGTTCATGGTGAAAATGAAAAACAAACAAAAATATCTTGCCAAGAAATTAGTAGCACAAATTAAGACTTTACTGCAGTTTAGTTATCCAAGCTATCTTCTCTGGCAGAAAGCTTAAGGTTGGTTTAACTGACTAGAGCTAATTATTAGTTCTCAGAAGCTAATAATTGTTGACTGCAACCAGTTAAATCAAAAGCTTTTGTTTCTGAAACACTTTTTTATGGATTTCAACATTTTACAGTCTATTACAGAACTCTCCGTTGATTGCCATCCAAGTTTTCTAGCAAAAGCTCTAAGTGCAAAACCCTTGTCACTCACCCACACACATCACAGACAGTGTCCATTTTAGTTAGATTTGCAATATTAGCACACTAAAACCAATAGTTCCTGAAGAGAACCATCTACTTTATAGAAGCCAAAAGCTGTTTCTAGTCTACTTACAGTAATAATTTTCAAAGTCACATTCTCCCTGAAGATGAGCTTCAGTTCCAACTAAGGGCCAAATGTTGTGATTTTTTAAGAATGAAAAGAAAAAGAAGGAGGGAAGAGCAAGCAAGAAGAAAAGGCAAGAGAGAAAAAAAACTACAGGAAAAAAGTCTAAATTACATTAGGATGACATAAAGGAAACCCCTAGTAGCTGTAAGATATATAAATAAAAGGAATAATATTGTTTGGCAGCAGTTCCCATCACTGCAGGAAAGTCCTCATTTATATCACCTACAGAGACAATATAAAGGACACTTTGTCTCCATGAATTTTCAGAAAAGTTTTTTTTTAAGGAAAGAAGGCTAGAGATAGGAAAGGAGAAAGAGAAGGAGAGGTGGGGGAAAGGGAAAGGAAATCTGGGAGTGAGATTTGATGGTGTCTTTTGCTAAACCTAGAACAGAATAACATATACTTTACCAGAAGACTACATAAAACATAAGGACAAAAATTGATGGGTTGCATTCATTAACATAAACTTGGAAAAAGATCCATTTATTTTAACATTTTGTGTCCTTATGATGGACAACCAGAGTTTATATTCTGAAAGTGATAAGATCAATTTTCAGATTGAATAATAAAAAAACACTGCTAATTGATACAGAAATAATGGGTGGATCTTGACCCCTATGACTACTTGATCAACTTAATATATGACTTCAGAAACTCATAGATTCAAATTAGAAGTAATGTTCTAATCTGTCCTCACTTTCCTCATTGTTTGCTTGTATACGATGTATAGAAAAGAGGGTCAATAAATTTATTAGACCTCAAATTACTAAAGTCTTTTCCCTGGTAACTAAATCAGAGAGTTTCCCATCCCCTCCCCCAAACTCCCCCCTCTCTTTCTCTCTCCTGCCACCTCTCCCCCAATGCACACATTCACATACACATGAACAAACACATGCACATGCACACACAAGCACATTCAGCACCCACTAAACTTTTCATACAGCAAGCAGAATTTTGGACCTATGGGCAGGGATCTCCACCCACTGTTTCCTACCCTATGAAATATAAAAGGGATAAACTATGAAGTTCATTTCACCTATCTACCTCTATTTGTAATGGAACACATCACTTCTAAAATTTTACTTATTTGACATAACTAGGATCAGCCTTTAAGCTACACACATGCACACAAATGTTAATACTACATGTATAATATTTTTAAAAGGCTGTCTACCTTTATACTCATCCACTTACTTGTTATGAGTGACAAACACGCCAGTTTCTTTTTAATGTCTGTCATCCCATGAGTGAAGTACAACAAAACTGGTAAGAAAAGTGGCATTTAAAAATTTGCTGGCAAGATGTTAGTAATACTTCGGGCAAACTAAAAATGTCTTCAGGTAATGAGAAACACCTTTGCTTTATCAATTAATGAGACCATATTTTTGCTCTAAAGTCAACTTTTTTTTTTTATTATCCAGGCTATTTTTCCCACTTATGTCCCAGTCAATTTAAACACAAGAATTCCAGGAAAAAGTACAGTAACACTAGCCAATAGAGAACATGATAAAGGAGATAGATCTCCAACAAAAAAATTACACTATGCATTTCAAATGCCCAAATGAAGTTCATTCAGCTGTTTGGAGCACTTATCTTCATTATGATTTCCTTCCATAAATATGCATGGCTTGGAGTTAACTATATATTCTGGCAAGCAAATCCCTCAATATGTAATCATTACACAGTAGACTAATATGTTGAGTGTACAACATGTACTACCCACCCCGCTCCATCTGATTATAATGGGAGCAGCTGATGACTTGGTAGAGGGAAGGCACTGGCCCAAATGGAAACATTTCCTAGGACCCATGGACTTTGTAAGGAGGGAAATCAAATTAGAATCTTTCCATAGTGCCAAAGACTTACAATGTAAACTTAGGAGCATGCAACAACCATATATTCAGGATGTAGGAAGCTATCCTACAAAGAAAGAGTAGCAGACCCAAACAGATTAAATAAAAATAAAAGATTTGAGTTTTTATTAACAACACCCTACCCTCATTGTGCTTTAGTCATGCTGAAATATACACCAGTATACCTCTAAATTCCCCATTTACTGAAGCTCTTTGGAGTTGGAGAGGAATGCTATCAAGCTCATAGTGAAGGGGAAAACATAAAATACTCTGTCATTACAATAAACATAATTTTAATGTAATCCTAACTATTAAAAACATCTATTCCTTCACTGGCACAGCCTCACAACTAGACAACAGTTTAGTGGAGAAGATCAGAAATTTATCTCAATACAGTGTGGCATTGCAACATTCATTTACATGCCACAGATCCATCTGGGGTGGCCACAAAAGGAGATGTTAGAAAGGTGGGAGCCAAACTGCCTAGAATCTTGAGGAGGAGGAGGAGTTGGCCTGAGGGAGCAAAAAGGAGGGGCCATCCAAGAACTTCAGCAGAGAACTGCCAATAAAAGTAAGAGGGAAAGCAAGGCAACATGGAGGGTTTCTCAGAAAGATCTGCAGTTTGGTATGTTATCCTCTAACTATAGTTTTATTTTTAAAATCCCTTTTTTTTTTTGTACCAGGGATTGAACTCATAACCTCGTGCTTGCCAGGCAGGCACTTAGGCCACTGAGCTAAATCCCCAACCCCCTTAAAATATCTTTTTGCAATGTGTTTCTCCTCTTCACATTCCCCAACTAGTCCAAAATAAATTTCATTTGTAATAAAATGTACTTCCTATTAATAAATTAATAAATAGGCAAATCTTTCATTTTGAAATGGCTAAACAAGAAATCTTCTAAAAAATTTTCAGGTTGAATTTAAGCTCAGTTCTACAAAATAGGAAAAAATCTTGTGAGTCTATTACATTTTCTTCTTCATTGCAGACCAGTTACAGTTTTGCTTTTATGTTCTCATTACACAGAGTTGATAAGCAGGGTAGATCTGGTAATATTCTCTGAATTGTCTTACAGAACTAATAATGCCAAATAAAGAATATCTCAAATCTGTTGATATGTTTACTTGCCTTGATTATGTAATAAT
>PVJX010028797.1:0-23518 GCA_004027295.1 Dolichotis patagonum | reverse complement strand
AGTACTGGAAATACTAGCCAGAGCAATTAGACAAGAGAGAGAAATAAAAGGAGTAAAGATAGGAAAAGAGGAAGTTAAATTATCATTATTTGCAGATGACATGATACTTTACATAGAAGACCCCCAAAACTCCATTGAAAAACTCCTAGATATAATAAATAAATTTCAGCAATGTAGCTGGATACAAAGTCAATACTCAAAAATCAATAGCATTCCTATACACTAACAACAAAAATACTGAGAAGTAAGTGAAGCCACACCCCTCATACTAGCATTCAAAAAAATGAAATACTTAGGAATTAATGTCACGAAAGAAGTAAAAGAGCTATACAAGGAAAATTATAATACCCTGAAAAAGGAAATCAAAGAGGACCTCAGAAAATGGAAAGACATCCCCTGTTCATGGATAGGAAGAACAAACATCATGAAAATGGCCATTCTCCCAAAATTACTATACAGATTCAACGCAATCCCAATCAAAATACCACTAACATACCTCATAGACCTAGAGAAATCACTCCTAAAATTCATCTGGAACCAGAAGAGACCTAGAATAGAAAAGGCAATTCTAAGCAGCCAAGGAAGGCAGGAGGCATCACAATCCCTTTGTAGCATAATTTGAAAGTATACTACAAAGCTACAGTAATAAAATCAACATGGTACTGGAATAAAAACAGACCTGAAGATCAGGAATAGATTGGAAGATACAACCACAACCATAAACCCACTAAACCACCTTATCTTTGTTAAAGGGGCCAAACATGTTTGCTGGAAGAATGACAGTCTCTTCAACAAATGGTGCTGGAAAAATTGGCTATCCATATGCAGAAGACTAAAACTAGACCCATGCCTATCACCTTGTACTAAACTAAAATCTAAATGGATCAAAGATCTAAATATTAAAACAGAAACACTAAATCTGTTGGAAGACAAAGTAGGTAAAAACCTCAAAGATATAGGGCTAGGTAGAGTATTCATGAACAAGAATAAAACTGCACAGGAAATACTTCCCAGAATCAATAACTGGGACCATATCTTATTAAAGAGTTTCTGCCTGTCAAAAGAGATTTCCAGTAGAGTGAAAAGGAAACCCACAAACTGGGAAAAAATCTTAATGGATTGTTCCTCAGACAAAGGACTTCTGTCTACAACTTATAAAGAATTAAAAAAAAATCAGACCCTCGAAATTCAAAGACCCAATCCAAAAATGGACATCTGAAATGAATACACAGTTCTCAGATAAAAAAATACGAATGGCAAATAAATACATGAAAAAATGTTCATCATCATTAATCATTAGAGAAATGCAAATTAAAACTACACCTAGATTCCATCTCACCCCAGAAAGAATAGCGAGGATAAGAAAAACTACCAACAACAAGTGCTGGAGAGGCTGTGGGGAAAAAGGAACTTTTCTGCACTGTTGGTGGCAGTGTAGACTGGCACAACCACTGTGGAGGTCAGTCTGGAGATTCCTCAAAAAGCTGGGTCTGGAGGTCCCATTTGACCCAGCTATTTCACTTCTAGACATATTCCCAGAAGATCTGAAAACATCCTACCACAGTGATATATGTGCACCCATGTTTATAGCAGCACAATTTGTAATAGCCAGATCTTGGAAACAACCTAAGGGCCCATCAACTGAGGAATGGATTAAAAAGTTGTGGTATTTTTATACAATGGGGTACTACTCAGCTATAAAGCATGATCATATTGAGATATTTATAAATAAATGGACACGACTTGAGACCATACTCATAAGCGAAATAAACCAAACTCACATGTGCAAATACCATATAGTCTCCCTAGTATGAGAGTTGGTAAGAGTATATAAGATTTTATGGTAATCATGATTCCCCATTTCATTGCTTTGAAGCTTTCAATGTTTTCATTCATCAGTTGGAATGGTTTTAATCTGTTTTGTTTGACTTTATTATGTGTGATGGTACGAACAGCTGTTTTGAAGAAAACAAAACATTATGGCAGCCATTGCTGATTTAATATTGTCTTGCTTTGAAGTCCTACCATGCTTCTACTCTGCTATTACCATCGGTTCTATCATGTTGTGTCTTATTGTGATTTTAATATATGTGATAGCATAAACAAATCTTTTTATTCAAAATGAGATATTATAGTAGCCATTGATCATAGTTATTTGGTTCAGAATGTCCTGTAATTCTTTCATTCTCTTGAATGGTTTCATACTATTGTGTTATGTTTGATATTATTATATCTGAAACTATGCTCAACTATAGCAGAGAAAAAGATATTTTGACAGCTACTGTTAATGTCCGGTTGTCTTGTTGTAAAGTGTTGTGTTGCTTATGTTGTCCTGTTCTGATCTGCTTTGTTCTGCCTTCTTTTGTTTTATTCTCTTTAAAATAAAAAAAATTTAAATGTTAAAAGTAACAACAATAAAAGTATTTTGTGGGCATTAGAATATTTGTAGAAACAGATAAAAATGGAAAAATGAAAGTAAATAGTAGAGTATAATTAGCAAGGAACTTACACTTCGTGTAACATGGTGCAATAATAGGTGAAGGCAGGTCGTAATTAGGATGCATATTATAAAACCTAGATCAATAACTAAAAAACTAACAGACAAATATGAATTAAATAGTTAAATTTTAATTCATAAAATGATACAACAAACTTAAACATGTATACCTAAACTCAAAAGCTTCAAAACACAGGAAGCAAAGACTGACAGGTCTCAAAGGAGAAATAGGCAAATTAATGAATTAAAATTGAGAAGAATTCAATAACTTTTTCTCAGGAGTTATTAGAACAAGAATACCAAACATCAGTGAGTATATAAATGATCTGAAAATCAGATCATTCTGAAAACAATCAATCTGTATACTATTAATCTAGGTAGATTATATTTGTCATAAGACAAATTTCAGTAAATTTGAGAAAGTGCTCTTAGAGAGTATATTCTGACTATATGAAATTACACATGAAATCATAAGAGAAATGTATCTGTCAATCCACAAATATTTGGTAAATAAAATATGTATATAAGATAATCTATAAGTCAAGAAGAACTAAAAAAGGAAATTAGAAAATACTTTGAAATAAATTAAAATGAATGCATATATTTGTAAAATGCAATTCACTTATTAGTGAAAAAGGAAGTTCTAAAATATTCGGTAAAACCTTCTACCTGAAAAAGGTTGAAAAAGAACAATAGATTAAATACAAACCAAAAAATAAATCTAAAAGCAGAAAGTAATGAAACAGTAAATAGAAAATCAGTTGAACCAAAGCTTGTTTTTGTTTTAACAATGAAATTGAGAAATCTCTAGATGCATTGTTCAGAATAAAGAAGATGAAAATTACCACTATCAGGAATGAGAGAGAGGACATTGCTATCAGATTCTATGTTGTAACAAAAAAAATTATGAACAGATGATATTTATGCATTTTCAATAATTTAGACAAAGAAAATAAATCTTTTAAATTACAAAACTATCAAAAGTGATTCAAACAAAAATAGAAACTGCAGAGTCTTTGTGTATTAAACACACACACACACACACACACACACACAGCCCTTTCTGAAATCTGATATGAACTGTGTTAGTTTCCCAAACCCTTATTTCAGGCCCTCCTATGGGCTAGGCACTGTATGTTTACAGAAATAAAAGATTTAATGCAATTGAGGAGGAGACAGATGCATGAATAAATAGAATACTGCAGAATAACTGTCATGAAAGAGATATGTACATAGTATTATTAAGGAAGAATAGGAGAGATCTTACATCAGAGAAAGCTTCTGTACGAAAGTGTTTAAAGGATAACAATCATCATGATGATGATGATGATGGTAACACTCATAACTATGACAGCAGCAGCAACTAGTTTACTTTTCTCATACGCTATTGAAATGTATCTTGACACATTGATAGGTCCAAACCTCTCCAAAACTCTGAGGGAGGCACAAGTATACTCTTTGAGACTGAGAGACAGAAGTAACGGTTATATACCCAGAAATAAATAGGTGGAATCAGGAGAGAAGAAAATGGCAGATGACAGGAGTGGTGCATGAAAGGGTGAAAGCCTGCAGAACGTGGTGCTTTTGAGGCCCTGTGCTTTCTTTTCTTCCTTTCAGGCACTCTTCTTGAAAAGGTAATCTCCACCCTCTATTTCCATTTTCTTTTACTTATTAGTTCAAAAAATATTTACTGAGCTCCTTGGTGACCACCCATTCTTTACTTAATGGTCTGAAATTTGACCCTGTCCCCTTTAGTCAACTCATCAATGCCCCTGACTGCTACAATAAGAGGTCATTTTTAATAATATTCCTTTTTTTGATTATAAAAGTAAATAGCTGAACAACTGTGGAATAGCTGAACAATTCTTTATGTTTATTAAAAATAACAACTGTACATTTATAATCAGTCTTTGGCATACTGTTTTTAGAGATGTGAATAAATGCTTATAGTAGAAAATAAAAAATATACATGTAGTGAAGCATCCTGTAATGTACCACCCCATGTGTAAACATTTTAGATTTTCTTTTTTTTTTTTCATTTTAGATTTTCCTATGCAATACATTTTTGCATGTTTCTGGATATTTCTGAAGTCATCAAACTGGTATTTTCCTTCATGTAAGCCTTCCTAGCTTGGATGACACAGTAGAATACAGAAGAAACCAGAGTCCGTTTTGGGCTGTTAGTCATAACCAGGGCCAACACTGGCTCCAGGGCCAGATTGGTTTTCCCTTACCTGCTTCCCCTGTCCATGGCTCACAACAGAAACTCCCTCCCCACCCTCAGACTAGGCAAGAGATTCTTGGCTGGGAAAACAGGGCACCATCTAAGGTGAAGGAGAAAATGTTTATCTGTGCATCTGTTCTTGTGCAAGGCCCTGGTGCTTTCCCTTCCTCGGGGAGTTGAGGAAAGACTGGAAACCTCACATAGGTAAGGGCTGTGCTAAGGTCAGAGAGGGCCTGTGTTCCCACAGCAGAGGGAGGCCAAAGGCTGCAAGCTAGAATCCTTAGCCACACTGGCATGTGTATTAGAGCCACAGGTAGCAAAGGGCTTTGCGGTACATGTGCTTCTGCAGCTCAGAAGATTGCTGTTCCAATTCTCTGTGAGCTCCCCTTTCCCCAGCAGGAAGAATATTCAAGTTTCTAGGTGTCTGATAACAAAAAGATGCAGCAAAAACATTGCTAGTTCTCATGAGTTTTCAAAGAGAAAAGAGGGAGGCCAATGATGAGACTTGTGCACACGGGCAGTCAAAGATCAGAGGGGACATCAGATTTCCCAGTGGATCACTGAGTGGGCAGAGGCCCTACCTCATCCACCACCTAGCATGACACAGCTGCTGGACTTACCTGCCAGCCTGGGGCAAGGACAGTGAGTACGTTATGAGGTAACTGAGGGTAAGTATCAAGTGTCAGCTACACAGCCAGTGACTCAACACAGAAACTCGGAGTACTAATAGGATGTTTACATCTAAGTTGATGGCTTGCGATCTGTAATTCCTATATCACTATTAAGAGTTACAGTGCTTACATCTGAGTTGATGGCTTTGGATTTGGTAATAGCTATATCACTACTAAGAGTTACAATGAGACTGTGGTGATATTTGGCTCAGACACTGGTTTGCCATCATGCTTTCACTTCAGGAAGGAGACACGAATGAAAGAAATAGTAGCAATTGAGAGCTAAAAGCTATTTTATTATAGGCTATGTCTATGCCCAGTACCTTTGAAGTCATGAGTGGGCAGGAGCATGACACTGAGTCCCCAGCCCTGTGAGGGTGAGATTCCCTCTTCCCTCCTCCAGGTCTGAATAGACATTCGGTCATCCTTCGGCTAATCACGAAGTTTAAGAACCTGAAGCGACACACAAGGTTGCTGCTCACCAGCAAGCATGGTCAGGCAGTGTGCTCATGTGGACACGGCTGCCTCTGCGTGGGAAAAGGGTATGAGGAGAAAGCTGGGCAGGACGGCAAAAGCATTTTTATCGTGGTTTCCACCAGTTTGCATTATATCATAGATATTTTTCCATGTAATTAAAATTATTCCAAACCTGATTTTTAAAAGCTTAGTATTTTATCATTTGAGAATCAGAAATGTTCCCACAAATTTAAGAAAGACTAATGGAACTGCACCATGGCAACAAGTGGCCATCAGACCTGGTTCTAAGCCTGTTCAGTTAATCAATCACGATTCACTTTGGTAAACATGTTTTTGAACCAATCTAGAGTTGTCAGCCCCTTGTTTCTGAAAGGCAGCAATCAGAGGTGGGCTCACTCCATCAAATACCTCTGAGGGCTAACACACCAAACTCAGTTCCCCTCACCACACCCCTACACCACCCCTAAAGCCAGCCCAAGATAAGCAACTTGATCTTCTCAGAGAGACTGTGCCTGCCACACATTATAACAAGCAACAAATTCAGCTTTCTCTTTTTTATCTGAGGTGCTGGCAGACTAACATATGTCAACTGATTGAACCATTCCTCTATTGCTGGATACTTAAGATTGTTTCCAGTACCTTACATTATAAATAAAACTATGGCATCTATCTGCAGGCATAAGTGTTTCACTGCAGCACTGACTACATATTTAGGATACATTCCAAGAAATGGAATTACTATGCCGATACATCGAAACACTTAAAAAGCTCCGTATAAATACTGTCAAAGTGTTTTCTAGAAAGCTTACATAAATTTACACTCAACACGTCAGTGTCTGAAGTGCCCATTACACTTTATACTTACAAGGATTAGGTATTTTAATTTTCACTCAGTCTTTACCAACTTAATAAGGATAATGTGTAATTCTAATTTGCACGTATTTGTGAGCATGAATGTACTAGTTATTTTCATACTATTCTTCCTTTCTTCCACAGGAATAACATTTTTAGTTTGGCATCTTCTATTCAGAGTAAGAGCTGCCTTTTTTTTTAACCTTCTTTGCAGGTGGGCACAGCTATGTGCTCTGCTGATGTGGGTAGTAAGCAAGTGACACTATCACATGGCAGCTTCTGGAAAATTCTTTAGAGGGCAGTACTTGTTTGATACTTGACTCTTCTTTGTCCAATTTCCATTCCTCCTCCTGATGCCAGCTCTCTGGACTTTAAAGATAGGGACTGTCTCATAGGGACCACCCAGTGGTAAACCAGACCATGACCTCAACTGTTGAGGTGGCATTTTACAATGCCACAACTCAACACCTTAGATGTGTGACTTCTTTATGTCACTATTATTTAGGGATTTCTATTCCTCATTGATGATTCCAGTCCTAACAAATTCATCTCCATTTATTGGACATACCTCCTCATTTCTATTCTGATTTTTTTACCTATTAGCTACTTCCAACTAGGGTGTCAGTCATCCTAGCAATATCAAAATCAAGCATCTCTACATTTCTAGTTGAGAGTAGGAGTTGTGCTATTGTTTTTATCATCCCTCCACCCCAACCCACATCATGGCCAGTGTAAACTTTCTTTTTGAATAGCAAGTGTTCAATGGTTCTCCTCCTTTTAAGAACATTCTTAATCTGGGGCCACTGTTAGGCTTTACGAGTCTGTGGAATTTCCTAACATGATATGCAAAGATTTAGATTTTTTTTCTGGAAAAATATTCAACTATTTTAACAGACATTCAAGGGAGTACATGACTTGGAGGAGCCTGAGTGGTCCTGTGGCCATGGCATACTGCTTATAGTGGAACCACCACTCTGTCCCTCTCACAGTCTCTAACAATCACCTTCCTTTATTGATCCATAGCACCTCCACTGCTTCATTTGATTTCCTTCTTCCTCAGTCTCATGTCCACAACAGTCTTCTGACATGCCTACTTGCCTCCATACTAGCTAACCTCTAATCTGCTGTGAATCACTGTGATAGGTCTTCTGCTTAAGAATACTGCTAATAATGCCCAAACTCCTTGGCCTCCTACTGAAGGCCTTTGATAATATAGCGCTCATATTTCTTTTCATATTTCTTCAATGCCCTTAAATACTTTTATTATCCCACTAGAATATGAATTCCTCAAAGACAGAAATCTGTCTGTTCTGTTCACTGATTTATACTAAAACCAACACAGAACACAATGGTTGAAATGAACAAACATTTCTTAATGTGGATTAATGGGCTTTTCCAGACCACATTTTTGCTTTGCAATGTCTGTTATGTTTTTGTCTAATCCCACCAATGTATCAAGACCAGTTCAAATGGTAACATGGTTTTCTCTGTGCATACTTTTTAGAATTGACTTGTATTTTTATTTTCTAGTATTTAGAATCCTAGTAATACTTATGCATGTTCTTAGTCTTTTGAAAATGTATTTTATTTTTTTCTCATAGGTTTAGAATAGAGCTTGTGGTTTTGGCATCACTCTTTTACCCTTAGTAGTTGCTTGGAAAATATTGTTTAATGAATTAATAAAAAAAATCCAAGCTAAATTAGTAAGACTTTTCTATAGGTTTTGTAGAAAATGATAGCTATTTCTTTATCTCCACTTAGCATATTTAAGGTAGAAGAGGGAGGTAGAAAATGTATGGATATTTACGAAATATGATTTACCATACTTTACTGCTCTCTTCTAAAAGCAAATGAAAGATAATCTGGAATAAAATGGGAATTGGGCATAAATGCAGAAAATGCAGAGAAAATACTTCTCACATTGTACTTCTAGTGACTTTTCTCAAACATTGTACTAAACAATAAAAATTTACTAATTTAGTCAAAAACATGAAAGCCAAGTTAAAGATTATATAATTAAACATATGTAATTCTAGATTAATGATTTTATATATGTATGTGTTTATACATGAACACTAAATTATGCCTTGCAGGTTTCTATGCTTGTTCAAACAGCATATAAATGGTTTTAAAGAACTATCTTTACTTTCACTTTAATTCCTTTCAGAATGAATTAAAAATTAATAAAATAAAATTTCTATTTGTTTATTTAATGAAATATTCATAGTGCTTTATATTCATCAGACATCAAATGTTTATTGAAATGTTGAGAAAAGGTTTGACCCATCCTTGACTTGATCATGCTAACTTGTTTATGACATTCTCTAAGATCAACTAACTAATTGAGGATTAACAGGAGATTGCCACTTAAAAGACTTCTGATTATCACATCTCTAATATCAAAAGCCACTTCTTGAGATAAGTAATTACGAGAGGACTGTGGTAGCAACTAAACAAATATTTGTGCAATACCTACTGTGTGTCAGGTGAGGACACAGATAAAAATAAGATAATGTTCTTGATGATGACTCCTTAGACTTTTGAATCCTTGGATCAAAGATAAATTCAGTGTGATACAATCATTACAAGAAAAGATATTTTAATTAAATAATTTTTTCTTTTTCCACCTTTACATATAAATTCCAATTTAAGAAATGGCAAACTAATCTAAGTGGCAAAACACTGCAAATGTCACTGTTTCATATTTAATGATGTCTCAGTTTTAATTCATTTCTAGAAAATCGAATTATCTTAGATAGTGGCATTTCCCAGAATCAGAAGCTCCAAATATTGCTTTGCTCAGGATTAGAAACAGAATATTTTGGTTTTTGTAACTGTTTATTCATCTTGTAAGAATCCCACGGAGGGGCCAGGGATATAGCTCAGTGGCACAGTGCCTGCCTGGCAAGTACAAGATCCTGAGTTTGATTCCTGTACAAAAAAAGAAAAAAGAAAAAAGAATCCAAGGAAAAGCCATATCCTTGATTAAAAGGAAGAAACTAGACAGGTTTTTAAAAGGACTATAGTATTGTTATCAATATCAATTTTTACCAAGTGTTTACTCAGTATATATTAATAAATCAATTTTAAGAAGTGCCCATATTTTCCTAAATGTAATCCTTTCCTTTTTTTAATCTTCCTTCTACTTTCTTCCCTACCTCCTTTCCTTTCTTCTTTATGCAAACTAAGTAGGTCTTCTTCTGCTAGGCTATATCCCTGCCCCTATTCCTATTTCTAAATATACCAAACAGTGTTGGATATATTTTTTGTCCGATACAGTTAGTAACTGTGGCCAATAATGGAGACTACAATAATATGTATTTAATAGTAGCTGATATAAGTAATAACATGTGACAGCCGATTTTTTCCCTTTCTATAATTTAGAAGGACTAATTTTCTTTTCTTTTCTTTCTTTCTTTCTTTTTTTTGGTACCAGGCATCAAACTCACGGCCTTGCACTTGCCAGGCAGGTGCTTAAGCCACTGAGCTAAATCCCCGGCAGAAGGACTAATTTTCTCACCACTGCAACATATATTTATGTGGCTAACACTTATACATGATCACATAAGATTTACATGCATTTTCCAACCCCACTCAATGAATAAGAAAGCAAACTGTGAAACAAGCTTTACGGAAATAGTTAAAGAATTAAGATCTAATCATATTTCAAAGCTCACCCTCAGAGGAGCTCTCTGAGGCAAAGGCCACAGAAACTGAAACTCATTTATTACTTGGGCAGAAATACAAACTTTAAGAATGAGGGAGGGGAAAAAACTTTAGTTTGCCTTAGGGAAGAAGCAGCTATTCTCTGATGTGCAAAAAAGAATTTATCATCAAAGAGCAAATGTAAATGGGACCAATTAATTTTAAGAATCTCTACCTTCTGTAATATTTTTTGTAAGTCTTTGACACTGGTACACTTTATAACAAAGTCTAATGTTGAATGATTTGTCAAATGTCAAAGGAAAATGATTATTATATTTAACAAATTTTAAAATGTGTAATATACTCTTTAGTTAATGTAAGTTAGGTATGGATGGCAATTCTATGTTATACTACTTTTAAGAAGATTTCTCTCAAATTTTGACTTCATAATTTAAAAAATGACATTGTTCGGTGTTCAAACACTATTAAATGAGTCACTGGTCAAGTAATACATTTTTCAAATAAACCAAGTCTAACTGTAGAATGTCCCAATTTGGCATGCTTATGATGTCCATTAATATTTTACTTTAGAAAATTCCTTTCATTTGTATAAGAAAAAAGAATTTGATGCATATTAATTGGAAAGCTTATGAAGTAATATGTCTACAAGAAGTTGCTGTGTTGGATTTGCAGGTGGTTCAGTATGGAACAGTGATCTTAATACTGAACAACACATCCTATCTTGGATTATTTGGAATTTCGAACAGGTGCCGCAAGGACACTCTGCATGAGATTTAGCCATGAGCTCTTCCTAATTTGAAACGATCTGGAACTTACTCTAGTTTTCCAGGATCATCTAAACTGAGAGAGAATTACCATGCCAGAATTATTTTATAAAATAATATTCAAAACACTTGACAGCAGTGAGTATGATGCTCATATAAAACATGCCTTCTTCCCTGTTTAGCCTGCGAAGTGTTCATCGGGCTTGTTGCTGGGAAGTGGAACATTCCACCACCCAGAGCCTTGCAGCCGCTGTAACTATCCTCATAACGCAAGCCAGTCAGATGGTTTGTGCCAACGACTGTTGCCAGTGCTAAGTAGCAGAGCATGGTGGTTAAGAGCACAGTCTTTGAAGTTTGACCAACCTGTGTGGTATGACCACAGGCAAATTATTTAACTTTCCTGGGCATTATTTTATAATGTTCAGATAAAGTGGACAATAACGATTAAATAGGACTGAGGTTTAGCAATATAGGATTGGTAGAAGTTCAAGATGGCAAAAGATCAGAGAGCAGTGAGTCAGCAGTGGGATGGGGATGAAAACCAGATTCTTTATGTGTGGGGAAATGGGAAAAATGAAAGGCAAGGCAAGAGTGATCAAAAGGAGAATTTGATAGACTGATATCTCAAAGGTGAACTTGGTAAGCAGTAATACTAAGGCATAGCTGCATATATGCATGAATGAAGTGGAAACAAGATAGAAGTTATTTTATCATAATGATCTTACAAAACTGCAACATCAGACTGTTAGAGAAGTCAGCTAGCAAAACCAGTCTTGTAGCCAATTCTAGTTACCTTTTTATTCATCCTTCCAGTTTGAGTACATGAAAAGAATGCTTTGCTTCAGGCTTTTATTGAGGAAGCAATTTTCTTTCTGACAAGTCCTCAAAACTGGAGTATTATACTGCTTTTGACAATTTTTCTTGTAAATATTTAAATTAAATAGTAATAAATACAAAGTGCTATTCTATAAATTTATGAGCATGTGAAAGAACTCTCCTAAAACAACAAGAAAACTTAGTACCTAGCAATAAAGAGCATGTCCTTCCTCCCTGCCCCATCTTCTGACCTTACTTGAAGTTAATTACTATAGTGAATTTTATTTACTGTCTTGCTTAACAAATTGACATAAAATAGATATATCTAACATAATTTTGTTTCACTATTTTTCAAATTTATTCAGGTATAATCATACTGGATATAGTTTCCTGCAAGTTGTAATTTTTAACTCAACATTGTTTTGAAATTTCATTCATGGCATTTTAAAGGAATCTTTGCTTCTTTCATTTTCACTGCTTCTATTACTCAGTTGTGTGAACAGATCAAAATAATTTATTCTGTATGTAGATATGTGGATTCAAGTTTTTCCATTCGTGAGCTAAGCTGCTACAAATACTCCTGTATATGTTTTCTGGTGCATATTTGTGAGCTTCTAGTGTATGTATTAAGGGGTTGAATTGATGGTTCATAAATCAAATGGTCCTCTATACAGGATAAGGCCTATGTACTTTCCAAAGCAACACTTACGATCTCACTATGATATGTGAGTTCTTTTTCTTCTGCCCCTTCAACCATATTTGGCATTGTCAGATCTAATTTTAATAACAGCTTAATAAGTTATAATCATTTGTCATAAAGTTCACTCTTCTAAACTGTACAATTCAGTGGTTTTTAGTAACATTCATACAGCTGTATATCTGTCGTCACTATCAAATTCTAGAACATTTTCTCAAAAAGAAACCCCATACTCAGAGGCAGTTATTTCCCATTCTCTCTTCCCTCAAGTCACTGGCAATAACTAATACACTTTCTGTTTCAATGAATTTTCCATTCTGGGCACTTAACAAAAATGGAATCACAGAACATGTGGCCTTTTATAACTGGATTCTTTCACTTACCATGTTCCCAAGGTTCACTTATCTTATAGCCTGTACTAGCACTTCATGTTTTTCGTTGTCAAGTATGTTGTACAATATACTACTTTTTGCTTATCCATCAGCTGATTAACATTTATATTGTTTCTATTTTTTTACTATAATGAAGAGTGCTTTTGCAAAAATTCTTACACGTATCTTCTGGAAAGATTTTAAAATTCTCAGTATTTAACTCTCAATATCTCTAATATGAAAACCTGAAATTTTAAATGCTCCAGAACTTGAAGCTTTCTGAGCATTGACATGACATCACAATATAAAATACCACAAGTTACCTCGTCTGACAAGTTGCAATCAAAACACAGTCACTCCCCCGCCATACAGACACACAAAGGAAAAAGGCAAAAGAAAAAAAACAATAGTCACATAGCACATAGTTGTATAAAACTACCTTCAGGCTCTGTGTGTGAAGAATATATAAAATATAATTGAATGACTTTTAAATTGGATCTCACCCCTAATATAGCTCTTTATATATGTGCAAATTTTTCAACCTCTGACCAAAAATTGAAATGTAAAACACTTCTGTCTCTAAGCATTTCAAGAGGCTTTTTTTTTTTTTTTTTTTTTGCACCGGGGATCAAACTCACAACTTCACGCTTGCAAGGCAGGTGCTTATGCCGCTGAGCTAAATCCCCAGCCTCTCTAAGCATTTCCAATAAGGAATTTTCAACTTGTACCTAGTTGTAAAGTTACTGGGTCATGTGGTACCCATGTTTAATCTTTTAATTGCTTGGCTATTTTTCAAAGAGAGGCCATTATTATCACAATCCACCAGCAAAGTATGAAGGTTCTATTTTCTCTACATCCTTAAATTTCTGGCTGTCTGCCTTGTTGATTATATCCATGGTAATGGGTGGAGTAGTAGCTCACTCATCAGAATAGTAGCTTTTGATTTCTATTTTCTTAATGACTGATGATGAATATTTTTAAAAATTTGCTTGGCCATTTGTGTATATTCACTGAACAATAAATGCTGAAATCCTGTCACTTTTTTGAAGTTGGGTTATCTGTCTTTCATTGACCAGTTTTAAAAGTTCTTTCATAGTCTTGATACTATAAGCCTATCAGATAGATGATTTGCAATTATTTCTTTTTCTTCTGGGTTCATTCTTTTATTTTCCTATTAGTATCCTTTAAAGCACAAAAGTTTTTCACCTTGATAAAGTTCAATTTATCTATTTTTCTTTTGTCATTTGTATTTTTAATATAATATCTAAAAACCCTTTACCTAATTCAAGGCCATGAAAATGTATTCATGTCTTTCTTTTGAAGAGTTTTATGGCAGTTCTCTCTCTCCCATTGTTTTCTTCTGAGGGCTTTGTGGTTTTATTTCATCCGTTTATCCTGTGGTTCGTTTTGAGTGTGTCTGTGTGTGTGTTGTGAGGTAGAGATCTAGGTTCATCATTTTCACACAGCTACCCAGATGTCCCCAGTATCTACTGCATGTCCTTATTTGATCCTTTTAGGATCAGTTTGTCAATTCATACATAAAAGCAGCTTGTCTATTTGTATTCTATTTTTCTGATCATGCTGTTAAAAAGTTCATATTTTACTGATTTTTTCCAAAGGTTCAAATTTTGCTTTTGCTAAATTAGTTTTTTTAAAACTTCTAACTCCCTTGTAATCTATGGAATTTTTGTCTCCTGGTTCTCAGGCATCTCTAGTCAACTTGAAATAACAAGTGCTTCATGCCTTCAGCCCTTTCTTACTATAGCTACTGTCTTCTCTTTAAAATCCATTCTGATAGTTTTAAATCTTTCTGTTGGTGTGACTTCTCACTCTTAAAACTAGTTTCTCCATCCCTAGTACCTGGAGCCATATTAATGTCCAGCTGCAAGTTGGATAGGCGCTGAGATATCCTACAAGCCTCAACTAATATTTCAAATTTAACTTAGTCATTCCCCCCATAACCTCTTTTTCCATATTTTAGCTTCTGGCATTTTCATTTAGACACCCAAAGGAGAAACTTAGAAAAACTTCCTAGAATCACCCTCCCTCATCCTTGACAGCCCTCCTAATTGTTATTTTTAGCTTCTCACCTTTTGTCTCCTGAACCGTTATAATAGTCTTTTAACTAGATGCTGCATTTGCTACAGATACTTTATTTTTGCTACATTATATAGACCCATGGACCACCTTTCACCTGGAGTTCTATTTAAAGTGTAAAATATGAGCACATCACTCTTTGTAATTTAAAATTTTTCATTGCTTCTCAGAAAATACCACAAAATTCAAGTTCCTTAACTGGTACTTAATTTCTTTAGTTTCATGTTTCTCTGCTTCCCACGCTGCTTCTGCTAACATCAGACCAGAGTTCCCTGAACTATTTTACATCCTACATTTTTTGCCTAATTAAAAAAAAAAACACAAATATCCCTCTTTTCTTTGGTGAGACTTTAACCATCTCTCAAGAATCATTTAAAGATCTTCTTTAGGGAGTCCAATTCACAGCCTCAGGAAATCTCAATTTCCTAATTTGAGGATACAATATGAGATGTGGGAAGTAATGCTTCCAGACAAGGGCAGTTCTTGGCATCTGTATCCTCAAGCAAAGAGAACCATTTTCAGTTTTGGAGGAAGAATCAGAAGCAGGTACTGTGAGAGCACCGAGTTTCCAACAACCCAAGGTAGCGATTAGGGCCCTATCAGATCTCAGCAAGGATCTATGATGGTAACTGGACCAGGGACCCAGGTAGCAGCATAGGGAATAAGTATACATGGTAAAAACTAAAGAAGATACAGATCGTGACTACAAGGGCTCCACACAGACTGGTTCCATCCAGGTCCAGCAGTTACTCAATGTGCAAGCCGTATTTCCATACTCTTGAGAATAATTACCAGCCTGGGCAGCGGAAGAATGCGCTAAACTATTCTCTTTATAATCTTAACCTCTCTAGTATTCAGTTCCTTTGATCCCTTACATAGGAGGAGACTGAATTAGGGCCTATATTTTCTACCAATTTGGGCTCAGGTCATTCTCTCTCTCTCTTTTTTTTTTTTTTTTTTTGGTACTGGGGATCGAACTCACGACCTTATGCTTGCCAGGCAGGCGCTTAAGCCACTGAGCTAAATCCCCAGCCCCAGGTCATTCTCTTAAAGCTCTACTTGCGCGGTTTTTCACAGTGATGTTCAAAAATGTTGGCTCTAGCCTAGCAGTCTTGTACTTGAGAGACACTGCAGCATTATCAGGGGACGCGAAAGAAGGCCCATTAGAAAGCTTGGCGCTTGCCAACACAATCTCCGTGTTTTTCTGCTGAGTTCTCCAAAGTGATCAGTTTCTTCCACTAGGCCTTGACAGAGCACTGGTAACACCTTCCGTCTTAGCGCAATATCCTCCCGTGATGATATATACTCAGTCATTTACTGGCCTTTTTCAGACCCAAATCAGCACTGCAGGCTGTCATGTCTACACCCTAATTACACTTTACTATGATCCCATTGGGAACGGAGGTGTGGTCATAATCTTCATGCAATTTGGGGGGTGATTTACATGTAATGTCAAATTGATGTGTTATAGCATTAGTGTAAACCTTCTAGATTCCATAAGAGGAAAAGTCAGTAGTATAATAGAAGAGACTGAAAAAGATAAAATGAGGAAACATGATTCTAAGAAATAATTTTAGAAAGCTTTTGTTTGCTGTCACATATTTTTACAGGCTGCAACACTTAAAAATATTGCTCAAATAGGATTAGAATGAAGAACGTAAGTAGAAGAGGCGACGCCAGAACGAAAAGAGAAAAAATGTGATTTGAACCCCCAACTCTACCAAATCAGCAATGCCATGCTCTTGTGGCCCGGGATTAAAGGCGACTCCATTGCTTCTGATAATCAGCTAACCCAGAGAACCATTGCACCTGTTTTCTTTTTTGGTATTAGGGATTGAACTCGGGGCCTTTGCTCTGAGCTGCCCTGCCTTCTTTTATTAAGTGACAGGGTTTTGCTAGGTTGCTAAATTGCCCAGGTTGAGCCCAAATTAATGATCCTCTTCCTCAGCCTCCGAGAATGCTGGTATTGAAGCATAAACCAACACATCTGGCCCCACTGTCCTATTAGTTGTACATACAATCAAGGGTAATTTTCTCAATAAAGTTATAAAGATGACAATTTATATAATTTCTGCTAAGCAGTCCTTCCACAATCTCATTTCTACTGTGATTCTTCTCTGAAAAGAACCCAACCAGTTGAGATTAACTGTTCTGAATAAAGGAATACTTTCAATTTTGATAACTCCCAAAGAGTTTCTATGGTAACACAACAAAGAATAATCATCAATATCTAAATAATCAAGATTAGGCAGTAAGCTTCAAATAGCTTACTGTTATTGATTTTAAATGCAGTAAAAAGCAAGTAACGCAGCTCCAAGGAGTCAGCATTACCACTAATGTTTTTAACTAATTATGTGGTGCTCCCAAACCCAAATAAAAGTAAAATACTGTTTAATCATGAAAGCAATTAAAATGCACACATCATTTTCACTAAGTTCATCACTCTTGACATATAATTATTTATCTAATTCAAGTCATGCAGTTAGGTGTTAGAATTAACTTCTCTGAGCTAAATACAAAATGGAAAGTCATTTTAGGATTTGATCCTCATTCATTTTCAAGCAAATGTCCAAATTCATTTCCAATTCACACAAGAACTGCAACAGCTTCACCTAAATCAGTTTTCTACAAGTTAAACATCCCTCTTACACTCTTATGTGATTGTGGCACTACTTTGATCTTTATTCCCAAATTTATTGCTCTGTGTAATCCATGACAAAATATAATGTGATTTACTATATCTCTGTCTGACAGCCCAGCAGCTGACAGAACTTAATAATTCAGCATAAGAAAAAAAACCTTCTGGCACCAAAATATACAGATCATAATAGGGCTCTTTAGTATCAGTTTACAATGAAGCCTATACAAGCCAATCATAACAACTTCAAAACAATTCTTTGTTTTCTCATGAATTTAATGAAGGAGATTGTTATTCCTTAAACATGCTTTGTAGCTACAAGTAAGTAATTCTGGAACATTTGGCTTTTGTTCTCATGAAAACAATGCAGCATTAGTCACATATGGATGTCCCCTTCTCAAAGTACTAATTTTCTCCATTTTATTACAAGTAAGAAAAAAAGCACACCAAAAAACCAAAAAACAAAAACAAAAAACCCCACATGGGAATCTATGAAGCTGTAAAAAGAATGCATTTATACCATAATGATACATGAAAAGCATACATTAGATGGTTGGGATGAATATATATGTATATTATTATTATAGATACATAATCTGTCTATGTATCAAAATTAAGTGAAATCAAGATCAGGCTTTGCAGTTGCTAGCTGAAGTTCTCTGTAATTGCCTATCCCTGAATGTGAACCTGCATCCAGGACAGAAAATGTCAGACTACCTGGCTTTTAGATCTCTTTCAACTTGGAATGTCTAAGGGCCTTGCAACAGCTTGAGGAATTTTAGTACCTTTCTTCTTAACAAATAAGAGTAGTGTACTGTCTGCAGTAAATATAAAATATATAAAATTAATAGAAGACAGTTCCTAAATTCAATCTAATCTGGAGAAGACACAAAAAAATTGATTGGCTGTTACATTAGGAGAAAAGATGAAAAGTCAGTGGGTTTAGAGTAGTGATGGCTGCCCTTACTCACACCAGACCTGTCTGTTCAGCTCTCCTAGAAGGAAGAGGAGGCTGCTAGATAACATGCTTTGTGTAGAGACATAAATCATATCCATTTTCACTCTAAAAAGCTAATTGCTAAACTTCAAATAGAAGATATTAATGCAAATTAATAAATTTGCATTTGTTGGATTCTTACTACATACTTCAGATCAGTGGCTGGCAAATACATCTGTGCAGTGGAATTCCCTATCCTGAGATTCCTGTTGAGCATGTCTTGGTTAAGGATCATATATTTATCTTGTTAACAATCTCTCCAAGTGATAATATTCTGCCAGGGCTTGGAAACTGTTCTTAAAATATCATTAAATTCCTCTTGCAGTTTATACTACACTTTTAAATCTTTTACAGTGATTTGATGCTAATGATAGTAACTAATATTGATGACTTAACTTACTGTGTTTTATAAACAAGCAGAAAAATGTAATTTTTATCTTTTCATATAAAGTTTCTTTCTTTCCTTTTTTTTTTTTTTTTTTTGGCATTTGGAGACAGGGTCTCACTATGCTGTTCAGACTGGCCTTGAGCACACTTTGTAGCCCAGGCTGGTCTTGAACTCACAATGATCCTCCTGCCTCAGTCTCCCGAGTGCTGGGATTACAGGTATATACCACCACACCTGGCTTCACATGAAGTTTGTATTCCAGATGATTTTTTTTTTAAACACTGAGGACTGAACCAAAGGCTTTTGCACTAAGATACATCTCTAGCACTAAGATACCTCTCCAATAACCCCTCTCCTTATTTAAAAAAATAATTTTTTAGAGTTCAATATCAGGTTCATTTGTTTACTAGACACATCCAAGATTAAGAAAATAGATTTAGCTGGGCGTGGTGGTGCACGCCTCCAATCCCAGCACTCGGGGAGGCTGAGGCAGGAGGATCTTGGCAAGTTCGAGGCCAGCGTGGGCTACAAAGTGAGCCTGACCTACATAGTGAAACTGTCTCAAAATGACAAAAAAAGTAAGTTTACCGGTGAAATTATTGTATTTTATCCATGTACAAAGTCAGTCTAGAAACAGAACTTGTAACAATCTTGCACTCTGTGCCAGGCACTAGTACTTTGCAAAAGTTTTATTTTATTAGTACATGTTTTCCATACATGAACTTTACATTCATTTTAGGGAGTAAGAGCATGTATATAACATATTGATTCTTCTTATTCTCCTTCTCCTCCCTTCCCACCTCCCTGCCTCACTCTTCACATTGCCTTTCCCAATTTTCATTATTCCTATTACTATTTATAGTTTATGATTATGACACATAAGGTTTATTCATTGTAGGTATATGTACATCTCAAATCATTTTACTTCATCTTCTCCTTTCCCCTCACCTCATCATTGGTCTCTTGGACCACTTTCTTTTTGCAAAAGATTTCTCTATTTCTTTTTATTGATACCTTAATTTGCTCTTTATTTGTACTTCATCTTACTCAAATGAGAGAAAATATACAGTATTTAAACTTGTGCATCTGATTTCTTCACTTATTTTCCAGGTGTATCCATTTTCCTACAATGGTTTGAGAATTTATCCTTTTTATAGCTGAGTAGTATCCTACTATGTATAGATACTACATTTTCTTCATCCATTTGTCTATTCATGGACATACAGATTCCCTCCAGGATTTAACTATTATCAATTGTGCTGCTATAAAATTTGTATGCATGTATCATTGCAATATGATTTCTTTCAGGATTTGAAACACTTGGCTCCAAGATCATCTTGACTTGATGGTTTGTGATGACAAGTCTTTTGTGATTCTGATTGGTTTTTCTTTATAGGTGTTTTGTTTCTTTTCTCTAATAGCTTTTAATATTCTGTTCTTGTGCTGAATTTCTGGGATCTTGATTATTACATATCTGCATGTAGATTAACTTTGGTTATGGTTAGTTGGAGTTCTATATGCCTCATTTATCTGTATGTCAGATCTTTTACCCAGGTTTGGGAAATTTTCTGCTAGTACTTCTTTAAATAGCCTTTTTATTTCATTTGTGTTGACCTTAACTTCTTTGGTGACACCTATCACTCTTATTTTTCTTTGTATAGTTTTGAAGTCTTTGAATTGTTTTTGCCTGGTCCCTTATTATTTTTAAGCGATCTTTGCTTTCACAATTGCTAGCTGTGATCCTATCTTCAAGATCTGAAAGTCTATCTTTAGTTCTTTGAAGCGGTTCTGTCAGCTTCTGATCAACTCTTTAATTTCCTGCATATCTTTTTGAATCTGTTTTATGCATTGTAATTCCTTTCTATAGTGTTTGTTGAAGGTTTCCATCACTTCCCTATGCTACTCTTTTTAAAAAATCTGTCTTTAGATATGCTCAGCAATTCTTTCATTGTGTTTGTGATTTCTTCTTTTACCTGAGACATTATTTCTGATTTGATTACTTTTACAGTCTTATGAAGTTGTTTCTTCAGTTGCTATTCTTTCAGAGATTTCAGGTGTGTTACCTCCATTTTCTTTCATGAAAATATCTCTCAGACTTTTTCTCTGTGGGCTAGAGGTCTGAGATTGCCTTTTGCTCCTTTGTCCTGACATTCTCCTGGGTTCCTACCCAACAGGCTGTTTGTGGGGCCCCAGGCACTTCCCATGTTGGCTGCCCCTACGCAATGTAGGTGAATGGGACAGGCACCTGGGTTCCTCTGACCCCAGGTTTATAGGGAGGTAGCAGGGCATGCAGTGGGCTTCTCCATACTTGTGCAGTTACGCTGGGGCTTTCCCGATGGCCAGGGTTGTGTGGTGGTGGGGTTGCTTCTCTCAGCCTGTGTGTCTACACCGGGACTCCTGTGATGGTGGCAAACACACAGGGGTGTGTTTGTCTCATTCTCCCAGTGAGTGATGGCTGTCTAAAGGAAGCAAGGGCCTCGAATGGTGACCTGTGGGTGCATGGGGCTTACCTGGCTGTGTATCCCTACTCCTACTGGCTGCATGCAGGAAGCAAGCTTTCTGATGGCTGCAGCAGGCAGGTGGAGGCAGATCTCGCTGGTTCTCTCTGCCCAAGCTGACTGCCTACAGGAAGCAAGCCTTCTGATCTATTTTCCAGTATCCTGTTGAGGTTTTTTGCATCTATGTTCATTAAGGAGATGGGGTTTGTTGATTTCTAGGATATTCTTGAGTACTTTCTGAAGTGCTTTTTCAGTATTTATAAACCTCATGAATTGTTCATTTTAATGAACTGTCCTATTTTTCCATCTATTTTGAAAGAGTTTTACCAAATATGTCCATCCCAAACTCTTCTGGCCTTAAAGTCTATGTTGAGAAGTTTGCTGTAATTTGGATGGGTTTATTTTATATGTGATTTTTAAATTTTTTTCTGATAGCTTTTAAAATTATTTTTGTGTTGGACATCTGGCACTTTAATTATAATGTGTTATGGGGAGCTTCTTTTCTCAATCACAGTTGGTGTTCTATATGCCTTGCTTTCTTGTATGTTGAATACTTTCCTCATACTTGGGAGTTTTCCTATTATGATTTCTGTAAAAACATTTATTATTCAATGTGGGCTATCTTCGAGCTTCTCTCTAACTCTTAGAGAGTTAGGCTGGTCTTTTTGGTGTCATAGAGTTGCTGCTGGATGGATTTTTCTTGTTCTTCTATTTTTTTTTAAAGAGTTCGCTCAGTATTTCATTGTAATGTACTGTGTGTGTTCTGATACCTGGTGATAGTTTCTAAACCTCCCTCACTTGTTTCTGCTATTTTGATGACTTCTTGTCTACTTAAAGTTTATTGGTTTGTAATGTAGAAGGATAAAATACCAGCTGATCTGTTAGGTTGTCATTTATTTATAGCATTTGCAAGTTAAGCTTAAGAATTTCTTTCATCAAAATGCCTTGCTCTTTCTGTATACTTATTTCAGTGTCAGCATAGTTTTAACTTGGCTCATATTCCCAGTATAGTAATACCATTTGCATAGAAGACAGTCCAGTGGCTTCCTTCCACAAACTTGAATAGTTTTGGAAGAAAGGAATATCAAGTTCAAGAAAAGCTCAGCAATCTTGTTCCCTGCATCTAGTTAAGTTTGAAGAGGGTTTGGTCATCTTTTAAACCCATCTAATAGCTTTGCTCCTGTGCTTCAGGGTCTTTCTCCTCTTCTACCCTGTCATAAAAGTCTTCTGTCTTTTGCACATGTTGAAAATAATATAGTTCCTTCTTCTACACTGTTGGTGGGAGTGTAGACTGGTACAACCACTGTGGAGGTCAGTCTGGAGATTCCTCAAAAAGCTGGGTCTGGAGGTCCCATTTGACCCAGCTATCCCACTTCTAGGCATATTCCCAGAAGAACTGAAAACATCATACCACAGTGATATATGTGCACCCATGTTTATAGCAGCACAATTTGTAATAGCCAGATCTTGGAAACAACCTAAGGGCCCATCAACTGAGGAATGGATTAAAAAGTTGTGGTATTTTTATACAATGGAGTACTACTCAGCTATAAAGAATGACCACATTGAGATATTTATAAATAAATGGACACGACTTGAGGCCATACTCATAAGTGAAATAAACCAGACTCACATGTGTAAATACTGTATAGTCTCCCTAGTATGTGAGTTGATAAGAGTATATAAGATTTTATGGTAAGCATGAGTCCCCATCTCATAGCTTTGAAGCCTTTCAATATTTTCATTCATCAGTTGGAATGGTTTTATTCTGTTTTGTTTGACTATATCATGCATGATGGTATGAACAGCTGTTTTGAAGAAAACAAAACATTATGACAGCTATTGCTGATTTAATATCATCCTTC
>PVJX010028796.1:0-23534 GCA_004027295.1 Dolichotis patagonum | reverse complement strand
TTTTTTTTTTTTTTGGAGTAGAGATTCCAGGGCTTTTGCACTAAGTGACATCCTTATTTTTTATTTTGAGGCATGGTCTGGCTAAATGGTCCAAGCTGGGCTCAAACTTGTCATCCTCTTGCCTCAGCCTCCCAGAAGTGCTGGGATTACAGGTGCACAAAGCCATACCTGGCAAAGGACTTACAAACTTGCTCTTGGTTACCAGACTCTTTAAATTTCAGACCTGAAAGGAACATCCATTTGAAACTTCACTTTTATTCCCCTCCCCCCTTGTCTTTGGCATTAACCACAAGTACAAGCATCAATTTATGATTAGCAGGCAAACTTAGCAATCTATAAGCAGATTGTTTCCCATGGCAGAGAAGCAGGAAGTGCCCTTGTCTTAGCCATAGGCACATCTTGGCCAGTCAGGTCCTTGTGGGGTGTCAGGGCTTGTACACAAATCTCAGTCTATGGATGGCCATCAGTTTGATGGTAGAAACACTCAAAAATGAACATGAGGAAAATTTAATGAAATCAACTGCATTTGCTTGGCATCTGCCTTTTGGAATTCTTTTTTCTTATACCCACCTGCCTCTCTGGCTAAGTCATTTTCATCTTTAACTTGGCTGGGACAGGCAGAGGGGCGGTTGGAGGGATATAGAATGGGAGCTACAGCCTGAAGAGGAGCAGCTTATTCTGAGGCCAATGCATGTACATTTGAGGTGTATATCTACATGTCTATCTAGAAACAGGAGGAACTAGGAGATTGAATCCAGGCCTTTGTACTGAGCTACATCTGGAGCCCTTTAATTTTTATTTATTTATTTTTTTTTTAGGCAGGGTTTTGCTGAATTGCCAGGTTGGGCTTGAACTTGTGATCCTCCTGTTTCAGCTTTCCAGAGTGCAAGGATTATAAGCATGTGGTACCATGCTTAGCTGAGGATGGGAACTGTTTGCAGCCTACACCCAGTGGCCTCTGTGGTACACAGCTGCCTTTGCTGGGTGACTCAGGAATGACTGAGCGACAACTGCTGGCCGGAGTGTGCTGGGGATGCCCTGGGAGGCTCCTGTCATTCTGCCTGCCCTGTGCCCACGGGGCCCAGGCCCCGGAGCTGCTGCTTCCTTTCATCTGTGGCCGTGTTGCTGGCAATACGTGACTGGGTAACCTCTCCTTCCTTCAGTCAGGGTCCTGGTCCCCAGCCCTCTGGACCTACAAAAGAATGCTCCGTGGAGAGAAAGCTGTGTGCAAAGTCAGTCAGTGGTCACTGCTGGGCTCATCCACAGCTTTCTGGACTGTGAAGACCTTGAACATGGGGCTGAGCCACCTCTTTGCAGATGCTGTGGCCTCTGGGTTTGGGAGAGACAAATGGTTGCAGAGTCTGGCCAAGCAACAGGTCCCTGATCTGCAATGCCACAGCCTGGCGACTGTCCCTTGTGAGCTCCCTTTCCATCTCACACTCAAGGAACTGCCAAATCTTCCCATCATCCTGAGTTTCTTACCTGGAGTCCCCATCTCTGAGCTCCCCATCATGGGGATAATCAGCTCCTTCTTCCCCACGACTTCCCTACTCTCTGGCAGGCTTTCCCTGCTACCTGCCTTTGTTCTGGGTCCCTCCCTAGCATCCTCCTGGCAGCCAGCCGCCCCTCTGGACCTCAATTTCCTCCTCCATAATAATAGCTCCTACCCTACAGTTGTTAAACAAGCTAAGACATAGTGCTGGCCCAGTGCTATGGAATTGTCCCTTGTCACTGTCCTGGGTAACATTCCATCACCACTCTGTAAGCCAGGAAGGGCAGAGCCCTCCCAGTCTCCTTTGTGGGTGCTGGGGTGGGGGTGGGGAGCATGGCCTGGAGTATAGCTCTGTCCTAATGCGACCCCTGAGCTCTAAAACCAACCCCGTTCATCACAGGCTGAGGCAGGCTCCGCCCACACCTGTTCTCCAGCCCCTCTGCGGCTCTGCACAGGTTCAATTCCTGGGCCACTCCCAGCAGAAACCCCAGGGTGAAAGAGTTGACCAAATCCGGGGCCCTACGAAGCTCTGCAGCGGCCCCACCCTCTGCCTCTCTGAGGAGCAGCCCCCACCCAGCTCTCTGGCCTTAAACGCCTGGGCAACCTACCCCTGCGTCTCCCAGCAGACTCCAGGGAGCCTGGAAAGGCCTGGGGAGGAGCCCGGAAGGGGGTTTAGGGGAAGGGGAGGAAAGGTAGTATGGAGATTCAGTTCTCAGGTCGCAGCACCAGATCCTGGTTGTGAGGGCCCGCACCCCCCACCGCGCCAGCCACAGCTCTCTCCTCTCCGGGCAAACGTTGGTGTTAAGCCAAATTCCTCATGGGCGAATTCTGGCCCCACTGATCCCTTGATATGCTGGGTCTGGCTCCCAGTAAAGTTATAGTTATGGAGGACCTCAGGAGAAGGGTCTGCTAACGCTGTGCCTGGCTCCACTCCAGCGTCCCCCCCCCCCCGCCCCCACCTCCACCGCGACTTGCGCCAGAGGGGAGAGGCCGGGTCTAGTTCTAAAAAGCAATGTTGACCGACCAGTGCCCTCCACTGCCCAGGCATTCAAAGTTCCGTCGTGAGTAGCCCCTGCGCCCGGGACAGAGCGCACGCCCTGCCAGGTGGGATCCGGAGCTGGATCTCCACGGGGTGGCGGCTGCTTGTCACCCTTTTCCAGTGTGGCGGCCAACGCCCTTGACTTCCCACCCCATCCGGCTGCCCCACCGAGTAGCTCAGGCGCGCTGGCCCGGGAGGGAGGGACCCGCCTGGAACCTGGCAGTGCGCTCTCGCTCGGACTGCGAACCGGGACTGGGTGCAGACCGGCGCGGGGCGCTGTTTCACGAGGTGGGCGCTGCGCCCCTGGCGCACGGAGCCCTGACTCGGCGCGCGCTCGTGGTCCGGCCCCGCGGGCTGCACCCGGGTCGCACGTGGGCGGGTGGGCGCCCGGGGAGGCCACGCCGCCGCCCGATCCCGCCCTCCCGGCGCGGCGCAGGTGCGCGGCCTCCCGGCACTCACACTCACCGTGCCTTCGGACGGCAGGTAACCAATGTCTTCGATGGCGCAGATGTTAATGATGTGAACGCTGCGGTCCTCGGCCGGGAGCGTCGAGTACTTCTCGTGGACCCTCATCTTGGCCGCCTGTTCGCGGGGACCGCCGGGCGGCGCGCCCTCCCCATCCACGGCCCCGGCGGCCTCTGCAAGCGGAGACGGGCAGCGTTCGCGGCGCGCTCGCAGGGAGCCGGGCCTTCCCGCGCCCTGGCCCGCAGGGGACGTGGCCGCCTCCCGCTCAGCTCCGCCCGCCCACCGCCCTCGGCCCGCCCGGCCCGTGCACCCTGCGGGTGCGCTCGACCCTCCCCCGGGGCCGACCGACCGCGCCTCCACCTGGCTGCGAGTCCCGAGGGTGGCCCGGGCGCCTGGTCGGGAACTTGGACACCGGCCTGACTGCTTTCCTTAAAGATATAAGCGCACTCCGCCCGCCTATGGCAGGGGCGGCGGCCACGCGGGTCAGATTTTCCGTAGAAATTTAAACACAGGAAGAAAGTATTTCATTCCTGCGGCCCCTCCAAGTTTTATTTTTATCCGGGGTAAGTGCCCCTTAGGGTTTTTTGTTGAGGGCGGAAAGGGTTTTTACACTACGAGGGGAAACTTCTAGTCCCCCCACCCTCGCAACTAAATAAAAAGAGCCAGCTAGGATCTGGGGTTCACCTAGGTAGGGAGGAGGACGTTTTATATTGAAGCCCAGAAGGTTCTTATTGCCCTTTTCACCTCTACCCCTGGCACACTCCTGCCCGCACCCCCCACCTACTCAGAGTCCCTGTCCACTCTCGTCTCTCTGGGGCCCCTGAGGTATTTGGGGCCCATTTAAGTGAGGAGCTTTTTGTACTGGGCAGCCGGGCATGCGCAGTCCGCTCCACCGGGTGGTCATACATACTCTCTCACAGCCAGAACACTGTTCCTTTTGCAGTGGGCCTGAGGCGGAAAGGATCGTAGGCCCAGAAGCAGTTTCTTTCCCTCCAGGCAGGGTGGTGGCTTTTGCAGTTGAGTAAGAGCTACTGTCTCCCAGAGGAAGGGACCATGGCTTTGATCTCTGTCATCCCTGACCAGACCCAGTAGGGTCTGTGCACACAATAGGTATTCCTTGGCAGGTCTTCAAGCCTCCTTCCCTGCAGAAGGAGGAGGAGGACGAGGAGGAGGAGGAAGGTCTCAGGGGCAGCCAGGCTCAGGCTGTGACCCCAAGGACCACACTGGTACAGCCTCCTTCTCTTCTGCCTCCCAACCTTCTGTTAGCTCCTGGTGTGTGTCAGAGCCACCTCCTGCAGAAAACCATCCTGCATCCCTTGCCACCAGACCCCAAGCGACCAGACCCAGCTCTCATTACCCAAGGACCCACAGGAACCCAACTGCTGTACTTGATCAGTGATGGCTTGTCGCAGGGCCATTTAGGACCACTCAAGGCTTATAGAAGTTGACCTTAAATTCTAAAGTCACATGGTCATCACCATGCCACGCTTCCCAGGGTAGAATCAGGAGTGAGTTCGGAGTGGGGGGTATAGGGTACATCTGACTGGCGTTTTCCAGCCTCACAGCCCTTCTCAAATCTCAGCCTCACAGAGCTCAGTTCTTCTCAAGTGAACCCTGAATTTGCAGCACACCAACACCGACGCATGCCTGGCATGGTGACTGCTGTTCCTACCAGTATCCTTGTCACTCCTGTCACCTCCCCTTTCCTGCCGACGAGGCTGCCCCATTTAGGCACAAGCTGGTAAATTCCTTGGACTTGGTGGGGTGCAGGAAGGCTGCTGGGTCCTCTGGCTGGCCACACCAATGGCCACCCAGGCCTAAGGGACCCTTTGTCTGCACCGTGGTCAGCAAGAACAGGTTTGTAGAAATGCCCTGAGCTGTTCACATCTCTACCAGAAATATCCACCACGGCCTCTGCCACACCAGAGAGACTGGCTCCCATGAATTCAAGTTTTTAGGTCTGGGAAGATTACACACACACACACACACACACACACACACACACACACACACACACACACAGGTTTATGTAACCTCATCCTCCTTTCCTTGTTAATAAGTAACTGGCATCGTGTAACCCTAATCTGCCATCTTTCTAAATGTATGTTCATGTGGTAAAGAATCTCCCAGAGGACGCTGAGGTGTCATTTTTAGGAGAAGAGTAAAATTATAATTGGTCAGGGCTGGGGGTGTGGCTCAGTGGTAGAGCACTTGCCTAGCGTGTTTGAGGGTTTGATCCTATCACAGTTTAATGAGAAGCTATGTCTGTACGTGCACACATACAGTTAGCGATTCTAGATATGTTAATGTTACCAAGTGTTTGGGGAGTGACACTAGACCACTGCATTGACAGGGCTGGGACTGGCACGGTCCACATGGCTTCTTTCCCAAGGTGGGGGACAATCTCTTAGATGTGATGACTCCCTTCCTTCCCAGACAGGACTACGGTTTAACCTTTTGTGCCTCAACCAGGTTTGATATTTACATGTCTGGAAGACACATCCTCTGTTGCCTGGCCAGGAAGTTTCCTCTTTTGCACTCCTATCCCTGCATTCTGCTCGTCCTACCCCATCCCCAAGTCCCTGTAAGTGGACAGTGTGGCGATGCTTCTGCAGATTCAGCCGGGGGAGGCAGGCTGCCCTCTGTGTAGCGAGGGCTAGAAAGGACCAATTCTGTCCCTGGGACACCTGTCTTAGGTCTTTACAATTTCAGAGAGCAAGGAAAAGTGAATTTAGTCCCCCTAAATCAGGGCGGGAGAAGAGCATTCCTCCACGTTGAGCTGTCTCCCAAGTTGAGACTGGTTTCCAGGGTCCCTTTTGTTCTGCAGTGAGTCACTCGCCAGCTCACTGCCCCTGTGTCTTCCTGGGCACTATTCTTGGGCTCTGTCCTCGGCGTCACTGCTTGCTTATCAACCGGCCCCTTCATACACTATGGCACTCATCTTACATTTTCTGCTGTTGGACTCTAATTTTCATCCCTAATAATCCAAAGGGATGGACTTTCCCAGCAGGATTCATTTCCTGTACATGACTTAGTTAAAAACTTTTTAAAAAAGTCTAGGCCAAGTCTGCCCAGTGCTGAAGGCGGTGTGATCCAGCCAGGCCTCAGGAGTCACCCATGCTATCTGGTGGGTTCCGGGGCCAACCAGGTGAGGTGGAGCCACTATGGTCCTGAATTCAAGGATCCTCTAATTGATAAAGAAAATTACTGCCAGCCTGTGGCTGAGCTCAGTGAGGAGGAAAAACAGGAGCAGAAGACCAGAAAGACTCAGCTCATCAAAGCAGCCCCAACATGCGCTGTTTGCAAACCCAGTGATCAGTAAATTCACAAACATGACAATCAAAGGAGGAAATGAAATACTGGCTGGATCCTTCATAACCCAGACTCTGGAAGCTGTGAAGAGGAAGCAGTTTGAGAAGCACCACGCTGCTCATGCAGAGGAGCAGCCCAGCATCACTCGCAACCCCTGTGAATTCTTCCCCCAAGCACAGAAAAGCTGTGGGCCTGTGACTGGCCTCCTACCCATCCTCAGGGGTGGCCGCTTCCACCAGGTCCCTGTGTCCCTACCTGACCGACGTTGCTGCTTCCCGGCCACGAAGTGGATGGTCACTGAGTGCGGAGAGAATAAGCACCCTCGGACACTGATGGCAGAGAAATTGTCACGTGAGCTGCTGCAGGCTTTTCACATTTGGGCCCTCATGATCAAGAGAAAGCAGGACACGCAGGGCATGCACAAGACGGCTGAGGCCAGCAGGGCCCTGGCCCACTACTGTTGGTGGCAGAGGGAAAGGAGAGGCACTGGGAGGAGCCCAAGGCCGCCTGTCCCACAGGGGAAAAGTTCCTGTGTGTTAAGGGTGTCGTTCCTTTCTGAGAAGGATGGAGTGGACTGTTCAACGCCCATTCACCTTTTCTCTCTGGGGCTGGAACTGCCTCTCTGTGCCCTGTCTCCCTGTGAAGCGGAAACACTGACTTGGGAATTTCTTCTGAGAAACCCGAGGCCCAAGCTTTTCCTTCCTCAGCTCAAGACAGACCTTCGGATGCAAATGGAAGAAACCGTAGTATCACAAGATTTATTAGAAAATCCTCTCCCTGATACAGAAGTATCATTGATTAAAATTCATGGAAGAAAAAAAACATCTAAGTCAGTAGTGTGGCACACCTGTAATCCCAGCAGTCTGGGAAGCTGAGGCAGGAGAATTGCAAGTTCAAACCCAGCCTGGGGAATTTAGGAACTTAGTGAGCTTCTGTCTCAAAATAAATGAAAAAGGGCTGGGGATATAGCTCGGTGCCAAGGCCCTGGGTTCACTCTCTATTTTGCCATGTTGCCTTTTGGACTGTTTGAGGCCATGCAATGGCAGACACCTGTACCTCTGCTGATATTTTAGTAGGCCCTAGGGGTATAAAGTGACAAGGGTTCATTCAGCAGAGGAGACTGCCTTCTAAGTGGCTTTTCACAGGCAGCCGTCCCAAGAGTGTTTTCATCTCGTCCCTTGGCATTGCCCACAGGGAAGGCCCACCTGCCTCATGGCACAGGTCTGCACTCACCTAACCATCTGTGACCCCAGGAGAACTTGAATAGGCCAAACTTTACAGCGAGACAGAAGGAGGTGCTCTGAATGACGGGGTATAGCACCTGGTGGTCATGCTCACGAACCCAAGCAAGAATCCAGCTCCCCTGTTAATCGACTATGAGGTCTTGGTATGCCTCCATTTCCTCTTTTGTAACATGAGACATGTCGTGTCTCACTTTGGGGGCTTGGGGGGGGGGCTCTGGGACTGAATGGGACCATGCATGTTCAGCCCCTACTGTGTTCAGGCCCTGCATGTTCAGTGCCAAGGCCTAGACTAGAAACTGTTCCAGCGATGGTCTCTTCCAATAGGGCGCTCCAGGGTGCCCTCAGTCTCAGCAACCCTGGTCGTTTAGGCTGGGAACATTCTTTGACAAATGGCCTGTCTTGTGCACTGTGGTTGTTCAGCAGGCTCCTTGGTGACATTTACCCACGAGGTGCTGGGGGCACCTTCTCCCCCAACCGGTGTCTGGAGCTTATCAGATGTCTCCTGGGGGCAAAGTGTCTCCCTCCACCCCAGTTGAGAACCACCCTCCGTGGGCACTCACAGAAGACCTGGGAGGCTGGTTTTATCACCTCATGTGATCACAGTTGACCTGAGAGAGCTGAAAGGTCAGGCAGGAAGAGGGACCTGAGCTCTGAGACCACAGATCACTCCAGGAATCCAAAGTGCAGGCACGCACATACACACGAGGAATTAGGGAGGGAGAAGAAAGGACAGTCTTTTCACAAAGTGAAACTGAAGAGGTGAGCAGGTGGCCCCCGTGTGGTGGAGGTGGGGGTACCACACAGAAACCCGCCCTGCTCCTATGGTGCTAATCCCACACAGAGCAGCTTCCTCCCTTACTGAGCCCTCTGCATCCAGAGGGGCTCAAGCGCCACCGAGTCACAGGTAACCAAAGGGTAGGGACAGCAGCTGCCCATGACTCAGGGCCATTGTGAACGCCGATCTGTGCCTGCTCCCACGCTGGTTCTGCACTGGAGGGCATCCCAGGGGGAGACGGAACGGGTGCCAACAGGTAGACGACATAACCTGCTAAAAGTGACTAGGGTTGTAATGATTCCCAGGGAAAAGAGGTGCCTGGGAGATCCATCACTGGGCTACGACGGCCCGGAGACTGGACCACTGTCATTTCCTTCCCTCAATGACATCAGCGCCCAGCACAGGCTGCCCAGCTGCAGCTTGCTGGGCGACTCCACGCTCAGAAAACGCCAGGCTGAGTTCTGGAGCGCAGCCAGAGCATGAAGTTCTGTCTGGGAGGACTTTTTTTCCTCCTACAGAATCCATGCAAAGTGTCAGTTTCCAGAGGAGGGTTCAGCTCTTGGGGTGTTTGGTTACTCAAGGCCTGCTTGCTGAGAATTCCTAAGAAGTTTAAAAACACACCCAAGCTAGGTCGGAACCTCGCCAGCTACCCGCCACCTCCTCCGGGAAGCCTTTCTTTTAGGGCTTAGCTTCTGACTCATCTCTGTCCCGCCCAGCCTGGCTGGGGCTCCTGGCTCTGTCTAGGCGGCTGGGCTCGCTTCTGCCCAGCATGCTCATTATTTCTGCACTCTTCACCTTCCTTTCCATGTGAGGCACCCTATGTGTTTTCTCTGTTTATGTTTGTTTATTTAACAAGCAGTTGTAGAATGCTTACTATGACCCAGCACCATGCTAAGCTCTTTACAAATATTAGCTTGGTCTTACAGTGATTCCAGCCCTGAGAGTGGCTTTGCACATGGGCTTCTTCTGGGCCTTTCTTTGGAGGATCTAGAAGAGATTCAGCTCCAATCTCACACAGCTTCCTCTGCTCCATTGACCCTGTGGGTATGGCGGATGCTCTGGCATCAGAAACCCTGCCTGGAGCACCGAGGTGACCTCCCTGCAGAAGGGTATACCTGACCACATTGCCCAGGCAGAGTGTGGAACCTCTCCATCCCAGGGGCAGCAATGCCTCCCCTTGGGCACCTCCTGAGCAAGGCTTGAAAGAATAAAAGATATCCAGTCCTCCTTGCAGTGGCCTCACCATGATGCTGCAGGACAATGAAGGCCTCCCCTTGAATACAGGATGCCTTGATCACATGGAACCCCCTCCAGGCAGATGGCACGCACCGGTTCTGCACCACTGAGCCTCCCTGGCTGTGAACAATCTCCGCAGGTCTGATGCAGCTGCTATAGCCAATGCCTGGTCCTAGTCCCCGAGGATGAATGAATGCCATCATGCTCTCCTCACAGTGCCACCCCTCCCCCCAACAAAGATCAAGAGAACCAAGAGCCTCCTGGGAGCTTAGCATCTCTACAGGGGATTCTGACCCTTTCCTGGGAGCCTCCGTGTGGGAGTAAAAGACCTTCCAGGTGCTTGAAGGCGCATGTGTGACCTTTCCATTTCACTGTGCATTCAAGTACACATCGCTGGACAGCACGCTTCTGTGGTGTCTCAGGGCCCCTGCCAGGTCTGGGGTCTCTGTCCTGCAACTGAGCTTTGTTCAGGGGGACATTGTGTCTGACGACTGCTGCCCCATAATAGCAATGAATGATCTGCTGAACCAGTTTCATGGACAAGTCAGTGATCTGCCTGACCCAATGCTGGGGGATCAGAACCTTAAAGCCTCTGAGTGTGGCACCAAAGACCCCCATCCTGATGGGACACTGCTGCACATGGACAGAAAGGTGCTGGGCCAGCAGAATAGCACTGCCGGCAAGAACAGAGTGCAGGCCGATCTGAGTTACGGAGTCCAATAGCTGCCACATTAGCAAGCGTGAAGAGAGCCAGGCCGAAGTAATAACGCAGTCTGTGCAATTCATTATGTAACAACTTCATTTCAACATGTCTTCAATCTAATTATCATTAATAGAATATTTTACATTCTCTCTTTTGCCCAAATGTTTGAAATCCACTGTGTATTTTCCTCCTGCAGCACATCTCATTTCAGACAAGCCACATTTCCAGGGCTCGAAGCCACATGCGGTCGGGAACAGCTGTACCGAACAGCTCAGCTCAGAGCCTCTGATTATTATTTAGGAAAACTACATTGGATGGTTTTTATTATGTGCCTTGTAGTTTTATGGGTTTCCTAAGGTTTCTGCAATGAATGTGAATTGGGTTGATCATCAGGGAAAGGGTGACACTGTGGTTTAAAACTCTGATCTACTATGTTGTGGTGGGGGGTATGTTAGATCCTTTCATTATTCAAGGAAAAATGGCCAATTTATCCAATTTTCCTCTGGGCTGCACAAATGCAAAGAAAGCCACCTTTGCGTAGAGGCCCGTTGGAGGCACATTCCTAAAATATTTTTGACAGCGTAGCCTTTAATTGCAAAGCAAATAGCATGGCACAGCTACTGCCTGGGGCAGTGGGGGGTGGGCACATCACACAGGAGGAGACTCTGGACGTCAGGGGTGCCCTTCAGCCACCCTCAGGTGATGGATTGGCAGGCCCAGAGCACCCACTTCATTATAGTGGAATTGGTGACCCCACTGGGTGTGAGTAACCTGGGATCCAGTGCCAATGTGTGGTGGTTGATGTCTAACTGGGATACAGTCCCTGGACAGGGGAGAAGTGCTAGACAGGTCAGGGCCCGGTGGACCCAAGAGAAGGGGATGTGGCAGGCTCATCCCCTCCCCCACTCTTCCATAGACTGTGGGTTCATTCTATCAACACTGGTTCCCTCACAAGTTTGTTCATTCCAGCCTCTCTCTCGTTCACTGTCACCCTTGCTCCTCCCCTTCCCCACACAGGTTTCCACCTTCTATATGCTTCTTAATGCTCTTCATCCTCCATTTTTATCCGACTTCCCTCACCCTCCCACAGCTGCAGTGATGGCCCCAGGCTATTTTATTATACTTTGATGGCTCCAGATTTTCAGGCCCAAAAATGATGGCAGAAGAGAGTCTCAGGGATCGAGGAAAATCACACAGATTGAACCAATTTTCTGCATCCTGTGGCATTAGTACATTTCAATGTGTGTGTGTGTGTGTGTGTGCCCTAACTCATCCCTCAAGGGTTAAAAATGGACGCAAACTTGTAACATCCTCCTTCCCTGCTTCCCACCCCGTCCACCACAAAGGCCCCCCTGAAAGCCAGTGCTGAAGGTGCTAAAGCTCATTGAGGCCTGGGTGCTCCCAGCACCCTAGTCATGTGGAACTCAGAACCACCAGCTGTCCCTAAGTGTCCCTGAGTGTCACACGCAGACCCACCCCTAACAGATGTCATCCTTCTCTAGCTGCATTTCCTAAGTGTGAACCGTTATGTCTGACATCAGACTTTCTAGAAACCCAAATGTCTCCCAGGCTTTTTCCCTCTGGGATTTCCACCGATACCTCAACCCTTAAAACAGTCCCTTGGGAGAAGTTGACTTGGTTACGCTCCATGCCAGATGGGATTCCCTGGGTGCAGCATCCTGAGGGTTCTGGATTGCTCATGCTTCTCTGCCAGGGATGGAGCAGCCTCCCCACACTCAGCCGCACTCTCACACAGCCCAGGCCCTCCTCTGGCCTTCTGTAGACACTCTCCCAGCCCTTCCAGCCTATTTCAGAAGAAGAAGTCAATGGACCAGGTCAGGGAATCCCCCATCCTCTCCACAAGGAAAGCAAGGAAAGAGAAGCTGTGACGGCCAGGAAGGAGCTGGCCCTGTGTGGTCTGACTCATGCAGACGCCTTCCCCAGGAGGGCTCAGCAGAGTGTGAGAGGTGGAGATGGTTCGGCTATCAAGGGAGACACAAAGAGAGAAACCAACAGGCCTCACCCAGCCTTCATAAGAGGACTCACACTGACACTGCACCCTGACCCTGGGGTCTGCAGAGCAAAGGATGGGCAGGCAGCTGCCTTCCTCCCTGATGCTACCTATCACAGCTTGGTTCACCACATGACCTTAAATGACCACAGGGACACCTCTGCCCCGCCCCTGGTTCAGATGGAACAGGGCAGGAGCAGATGATCTGAGGGTGCCAGAGCAGGCCGTGCTGCTGGCTGAGGTTCACTGAACCCTCTTGTGCTGCAGTCAAAGACCTCTGGGGTGGGAACCCCCTTCTTGCTGGTGCCTGAGGCGTCTGTTCCATTATCACTTGTGTATGGTCTTCCGGTGGCCCGATTTCCAGCTGCCTTTGTTACTTTTGATCTGCCTGTTTGTTCGGTCTCTGCCCTAGGAAGGCAGAGACCTCAGTCTGTCCTTTTCCCTGCTTCTGGCAAGTAGAGGGGAGGGATGCACCTTGTCACTTAAAAGGATGAAGAGATGAATGAATGATGTGTGCATTGTTGGTGTCTACAGATCCAAGCACAAAACCATTGTATGATAAGCACTTTGGAGTTTATATCGCTCCAGCCTGAGGGAGGCCATGTAATCTCCACAAGCAGTTTCTCCTCAGCATGGCCACTTTGTTGTCTTAATATTTTCAAGCTTTTGGTGAAGCTGTGAGGCCCCCAATGGCAGCCGTCACAAAGGTCCCATTGAAGCAGTGTCATGGTTATGTCGGTGGCCCCCAGGCCTCATGTATTTACATTGTACATTTGTGACTGGTTCATTGTCTAGTGCTTGGATTGATGGTGTCAGTGCTACACCCTCCTAGGGGGTGGAGCCAGGATGTGATGTAATGGCAGGAAGAAGGTGTGTCTCTCTCTTTTGCTGGTTTCTGCTTGCAGTTTGCAGCCGCCATGAACTGCGGCCCCGCCATGCCACCCTGCCTTGGAGCCAACTGAGTATGGACTGAAACCTCCAAAAACTGTAAGAAATAAACCTTTCCTTTCCCAACTTTGGGCATCAGGTATTTTGTCTCAGCGAAGAGTAAAAAGTAACTAAGACAAGCAGGGTCTGACAGACCTTAGGGCTTTGTCCTGGGTGGAGCAGGCTGGGCCGTCTGGGCAGCATTTGCCCCTCAGAGGGGGCAGTCAGCATGCTTAGCAAGGTCCTACTGTGTGCAGCACTGAGGGAAAGGCAGACAGCAGTGCGCAGCTCAGTCAGCCAGGAGGCCAGAAACCACCCCTGGCCTACAGAAAAGTGCAGAGAAAAGAAGGACACCTCACTGCAAGTGAGACTGGCTGGCTTCTCAGCAGGGTCCCTGAAGGGTCTCTGGGAGCCAGGAAGAGGAAGATGGGGGTGGGGATGCTCCCTCCAGGTGGGCAGGCCTGGATGAGGCCAAGTTCAGGGCAGAAAGACAGAACAGTGGGGACAAGTGTGGGCAGGCTAGGGGGTCCTGCGTCCACCCCTGAACCTGTGGGATATGACCAAGCATCCTCTATGTGCCTCTGGGTGTCAGGCAGGGTGGGGGCACACCACTTGTGATACCTGTCCTGCAGAGATAAGAGCGCATGGGACAGGCAGACCAGCCACAAAAACCCAAGCAAGCCACATGGTACCAGGGAGATTAGATCAGGTCAACCCCACCATGGTAGGGGGCTCAGAGGTGGCCAGAAGGTGGGGATGGCAATTTCCTACAGTGGCTTGCTGCCAAGGGGACATTCACAGCCTCTCAGGATGGAGGATGGGGGGGCAGCTGGGACTCCTTTTATATGCAGAAGGACGATTCATAAGCAAACAAGGCACTGCCTTCTTTTTAATGGCAAAGAATACCCTGGATGAGGACAACTAGAGCAGAGCACGAACACGAACACAGTAGCAGTGCCCATCACTCCCTCTGGGTGCCAGTGGGCACCTGACCTCCATGTTTCCTTGCTTAGGCCTGTAAGGCTGGACAGGCATCTTCTTAGCTGCACCAATAGCATCTATGGACCTGGCTGGTGGCACAGTGGTCACTTTTCTCCCACTTGACCATCAAAGCTGTCCCAGGGTCTTTCTGCCTTTTGTGGAGTGGGTTGTCACAATCGCCAGGCCTGACCAGGCCTTTATAGCTGGACCTGTGTGAACCCCACTGCAAGGCAGGCTTTGCCATGCTGTTCCGGGAGACGTCGCAGTCAAGGTTGCGTCTGTCACCTCCCTCCCTATGAATCACTGTGCTGGGGCCTGCACGTAGTAGGTGCTCAGCAACAGATGATGATGGAAGAGATTGGTCCAGAGGACAGTTAAACACTTTCCTCTCACCTTTGGGCGTGGAATTTTCCAGAGACTCTAATGATCAGGGCCAGGCACAGACTTCCTCCTCCAGTTCCTGCATCCCTATAGGGTGACTCTGGATGAGGCACGTAGGTTCTGGGAACCCTGCTACAGACTCAATCCCGATGGTGGGACAGGATGCATGGGGTGCAGCTCAGCAGGAACAGGGGGCTGGAGCACGTGGCCAAGGGGGCTGGAAGGAATGTGGTCAGAGAGGAAGGTGGGCAGGCCTGTAGGGCCTTGGGTGACGGTTAGGGTTAGGGTTAAGGTTAGGGTTAGGTGGAGAGACTGGGCTCTGACCCTCGGGGTGGGGAGAGGCCTCTCCAGGTGGCTCCCACGGTTCCTGATGTAGTCAGAGCTTTGTGGCTCACAGATTGCAGGGCTGTGCCTGGTTTTAAGGGCTGGGTGGGGCCCAGGATCTGCATTTTAGCAGAGGACCTCAAGTAAATGTCAGATCAGGCACAACGGGGCAATGAGCAAGGAAACTCCAACAATGGCCTGAGCTGAAGGAACCTGAGACTCCTGTGACCACCTCTGGAAGCAGCTGCTCAGTCCTAGGGTAGCTCTGGCTCTTTCAGAGGAAGTCAAAGGAAGCCTGCTCTAAAGAACCCATCCCACTTTTCGGTTGGAGTCACATGGACTCCTTCACTAGAAAGAGAGAACACAGAGGCTTAGGCAGCTGTCATAAAGTGCCTTCCTCTCCAGCCCAGCAGGCCCAGCTCCCTCCACTCCTCGGCCTTGGCCAAGCTCCAGATCCCTCTCAACCCCGTGTATTTTCAAAATCCTTTGTGCCGGAACTCGGCCAGCATGCACACTAAGCAAGGACTCAGGCTGAGTAGCTTGCATGTGTGACTGCCAGGACTCTGGAGAGTCCCTTCCAAGATCAACCTCCTCCAGCCCTCCCCCACGCTCCTGTCATTTCCTCAGATGTCTGTAATGTAGCCCTAAGCTTTTTGTTCCCCAGTGAGACTTAACAAATATTCAAAGAAAAGGCTAACAATTGATCTAATTCACACTGACAGATCAACTACTTTCTTCTCCCAGAAATGCAACCAGCATCAGACCCAGGGATACCTGGGAATGGGGAAAGGGGAGAAAAGGAAGAACTTCCCATGGCAAAGGGAAGGGAAAGAAAGAAGAGGTTTAAAGGAAGAGGAACAAAGAAAACCTTTATTTGCTGCTGATCTGTCCTGGACTAACCCAACCCTGCCCTGCCCACTGCCCTGACCTCTGTGGAGGCCGGCACAACCAGATCTGTCTGATTTGGGAAGCAATTTTAAAGTTCACCCAGGTCCAGGATGTCCATCTGAACAATCTCTGCAGAGCCAAACCAGGACTAAGAACAAAGAAAAAGTTTAAGATCCACCAGGGGCCACACAGGGACTGAGCAACCTGTTTTTCAGATAAGCATCTGGTCTTGGTCTTGGAAGAAGTTTTCCTTCTCATCTGTGCTGTGGGGGCTGGAGAATGGGGTGAGAAGGCTGGGGTTGGGTGGGGGGGAGGTGAAGGCCAGCCTCTGGCTTTTTCTGAAACATACTAGGTACAGAAGCAGAGTTGGCTGAGGGGTTGACGTCACCAGCTCTGGGGCAGAGGCCCCCGCCACCCTCACCCCTCCACGCTGGACGCACAGAGCCTGGTGAGGGAGAAAGAATCCTTGATGTTTCACCCGCTTCCTTCCCTTGCCAAGCCATAAATCCACTGCAGGCCAGAGAATCGTCTTGGTTGAGTCCAGTTGTGAAAACAACCTCTGTGTGCTGGGAAAGAAATGGTCCACACATCCCCCACACTTCCCGATTCATTCCCAAAGTTTTCAGATCTTTTTCCCAGATGAAGAAGAAAGAATTAAAAAAAAAAAGTTGGGGGAGGGGAAGAAAATCAAGAAGGGAAACCAGAGAGCAAGATTCCGAGACCCTAAAGACTGAACCGCTGAGAAAGGGGCAAGAATACTCCCCAGGGGCTGAGGCAGGGCCCTTCCGAGTCACTTCTAAGTGCAGCTTGGATACTGATATCGATTCTCCAAAAAATGACCCAAAGGGAGACACAAAGTTTTGACTTGCATGACCGGATTGTATTTCTCCAGGACAAACAGGGTCTGAAGAAGTGTGTGGGTGGGAATTGGAATCCCCATTCCTCGGAGAATCACAATTATGCCCTTTGGAGAGGAGTCTTTCCTTATCATGGGTAATGAGACACCAAGCAAATATCGGATTAGACACTTGGGGATGGCTCCACTAGCCAGCCAAGGGGAACAACCCTATGGCAAAAGTTCCATGAACATGAACTTATCTTTAAGAAATGAAAAGACTGCTAAGCTAAGATGTACAGTCCGGTCACTGGCCACAGAGGGGCTCAGATTGTTCTGATAGCATCAAGGGTCTCAGCCAAAGGACCTAGAATCCTGATTGTCCCAGGGCATGCTCTCTGTGCCTCCGTTTCACTCAACAAAAACACATGTCGGGTGCACTCTGGCCTGGGACAGACTGCTCTGCTTTTATTCTGTCTTCAAAGAAATACAAGATCACCCCAAGAAAAGAAGCCCTCACTGAGAGCCGATATCCAATTAAAGTCACTTTGCAGGTCAGAAAGCAGAACCAAATAAGTAAGAATCAAGAAAAATAAGCAAACAGAAGAGCAAGAGAGACAGAATGACAGCAGACTCTGATGTTGTGGGTGTGGGCATATCTAGTAAAATGCTAGAGAAAGTAAATGAAAAGATGGGGAATTCCATCTTCTGTAGAACTGGAATCTACAAATAAAATCAGACAGGAATTCTGATGCTGAAAATAGTATGCAAAAGCCACACCCAACAGCAGATAAGACAGAGTGGAAGAGATCAGTAAATGGAAAGATAACTTGGGAGAAAATGTTAAAAGTGCAGCACAGAGAGAAAAAAATATGCAGAGCATAGAAAAGTCCACAAGGGCAGACAAGTCACGTGAACATTTACCTCTACAGCTGGAGGAAGAGAAGGGTGAGACCAGGGCAGGAGCAGTGTCTGAAAGAGTGACCCACAGTTTCCCAAAGCTGAGTAAAGACATCAGGCCGTGTTGAGTTAGGGACAGGAGTAGCTCTGTGAAACCTAGGCAGGTGCATATAGGAAACCTCAGGGACACACATCAGAACCAGCGGGTGACAAAGACAGGAAAAGAATCTGCAACTCAGCCGGAGGAAAAAAGACTCTAACTTTTGATAATCAGCAAGAAGGTGATTGGCTGGCTCTTTGACAGAAGCACTCAGATGGAAGTTTAATAAAGTAAAAGGAATAAGAACTCTAAGAAGAGAAAAGGTACAGGGAAATCTAAATGAATTCTAAGTGTGTGTGTGTGTGTGAGTCATAGTCACTGGGGATTAAAGCCAAGGCCTTCACACTGAGCTACAACCCCAGCCCTGTCCTCATTAATTTTTTTTTTAAGTTTTGAGACAGGATCTTGTTAAATTACTGCAATTTCCCAAGCTGGGCTTAAATTCACAATCTTCTGGCTTCAACTTCCAAGAGAGCTGGTATTACAGGTGTGCAATGCCATGCCTGGATTGAAATTCTGAATTGGATATCGTGAAAATGTGGGGCCCCATATCATTTTATCAGATCATCCCATGTAGCTAAATCTGTACTTGGAGATAAGAGAGCAGCCCTAAGTGCATTCCAGCTCCAAAATAAGGAGGCTAAAAATCCACCATCCAAGTTTGCATTCCTTAAAACAGCAAAACAGCAGCAAGTCACACCCAGAGTAGAAGAAAGTAAATATTAAAGACAAGAATAAAAGCAAATTATTTAGAAAACAAATATATAATGGTGCAATCAACAAAACTAAATTCAACTTTTTAAAAAAAAACTAATAAAATTAATGACACTCAATGAAAAATCGGTGAACCAAGGACTCAGGCCTACCCCTAACAAGACTGGAGGCTGAATCCATATGTCTAAATATTTAAGTTACGAGGTAGTAAGATATCAAATAAAACATTTTCTATCCTGCCATTTGGATGAATACACCTTCAGTACAACAGAGAAGACTGGATTCAGTTTGCAGCTCTCAGATACTCTGGAAATTTGTTCCTGAAGATAGGGCAATGGTGCGTGTACCCCAGTCTGGCCATACTGCACCAACCTGGTCACGAGAAGCCAGTTTTGATTCTAGCCCCCCATTCTTGGCCGCCCCTTTGCTCACTGCTGGGCCCACACCATGTAACCATGGCCTGTTTTGGAGAGCACAGATCCAGGAATAAGATAAGTAGACGGGGGCCATGTGGGCAGCAGTGCTAGAGCCCTGAGATTTTAGGCAGAGTCTCAAAGAAGAAATGCAGGCACTGGTGGGCAGTGTGCTGTGCACAGATTTCACACCTGTGAAGAAGAAGAGATGGACCAAAACAGGGTTGGCACACCTCTTGTCAGGGGCCCACAAGCAATACTGACAAGTGCAGAAAGAACAAGGAGGCAGACGTTACTACAGACCCCACAGACACAAACAGGACGACAGAGGACATTAGGGCAACTGCATGCAGATACAGTAGAAATTCAGCTGAATGGACCATGTTATAAAACACCACAGCTGCCTCAAGTTTTCCTAAGAAGAGACAATGAATCCACCAGTCCATTCTCTGTCTAGAAAGTAAATATGATTCCTAATTAAAATCCTTTTCACAAAGAGAAATAGCTCCATGGGTGAAATCTTCTAAACATTTCAAGAAGAAACACCAATTACCTTTTACAAACTCTTCCAGGAATAGATCAGGGCCATTTTCCAATCAATTTAACCTGAGAAGAATATTTCAATAAGGAACAACATCTATTTTAAGTCACATATAAAAACCTCTTTAAAAAGTACCAGCAAGCTAATGCCATTAACAAGGGAATATAATGTTATGACCAACTTGAATTTACTTCTGGCATATAAAGTTGGTTTGTTATTTTAAAAATAACAAAATAATGGAAATAACAAATGATCATCTCAGTAGATGCTGCAAAGGTATTTGCTATGTCCAGTGGTAGAGCACTTCCTAGGGTGTGTAGGCCCTGTGTTCCATTCCCTGCACACACACACACACACACAGACACACACACACACACAAATTGGCAAAGCTTAACATCCATTTATGATAAAGCCTTAGTAAAGTTATAAGAAATGGCTAAATCTACAACAAATAGTGTAAATAGTCAGTTGATAACAGCTTTCCCCTGAAGCTGTGATTGGAACAGAGCTGTTGGCCATCTCCACTTCTATTCAAAACTGTACTGGAGGCTCCAGGGACACAGAAAGCAAAGAAAATAAAGAGCTGTGGATTGTGAAGGAAAGAAAAAACTGACATCTAATAAATAGCATAATTCTGAGTGGAGAAAACTCGGATAAATTATCAGAATTAACAACACTAGGCAATCGGCGGCCCAAAGGAGAGAGACCCTGGCGCGTCGGGACCTGCACCACGCGGTTGACTCGGGGTGTCAGGAGAACAAAGAGCTCCTTCCCTCTCTGGGGGGTGGCTGTGAGCCTGCCAGAGCGGGGTGAGAATCAAATAGCTCATGTCGTCCCATCCCCCGTCCTGTGTCCCCCCACCTTAGCAAGTGGGAGCCAGTTAAGCACATGTCTTGTGAAAAGACTGGCTATGTTATTTAGTATGAGCTCCCCATAGGCAAAGATAAGGACAACCATTTGGAAGAAAACAAGAGACAATATGACAGATAGTGAAGATCTCTGGTTGTTTAGCTTTGAAATTTATGCTTTCGTATGTCCCGTTCTGTTCTGTTTTGTTGTGTTTAATTTTACCCCCTTTAAAATAAAATATAAAAAAACAACACTAGGCAAGAGTACCAAATACTTGATTTATGTTTAAAAGTCAATTGTTCTTCTACATACTAGAAATAAACAAAATCCTTTTAAAAATTATGCTTTTTAAAAAAGCATCAGCTGGGCATGGTGGCACACCCCTGTAATTCTAGCACTGGGAGGCAGAGGCAGAGGATTGTCACGAGTTCGAAGCCAGCCTGGGCTACATAGTGAGCTCAAGACCAGCCTGAACTACATAGCAAGACTGTGTCTCAAAACAACAACAACAACAACAGTAGAAGAAAAAGAAAAAGAAGATGAGCAGGAGGAGGAGAAGGAGGAAGAGGAGGACTGGGGAGGAGGGGGAGGAGGAGGAAGAAGATGACTGCCAAACATTACCAGGAAATTCTCAACAAACAGAGGGACAGTCTAGGTTCCTGGCTTGGAGGACTCAATATAGGACATCTGTCAATTCTCCCTAGATTGATTTCCATCTACCGATTCAATGTAACCCCAGAAGGGGTGTGAGTGTGAATATGTGTGTGTAACTGGAGTAAAATTGGCCACCTGACCCTAAAATTTATCTGGACATGTGAAAGACCAGCAAGAGTAAAGACAATCTCACTGCAAGGGCGAGAGGACTTGTGTTATCTGATATGAAGGGTTATCAAGCTGTAATAATTAAGGCAGTGATATTAGTGCAAAATAGATACATAGACAAATGGAATAAAGAAGAAGGTTCAAAGACAAATCTACGTGTATTCTGTTATTCAACATACTCTCAAGTTTGTGGTGCAATGCATGATGGGAAGGAAGTGCCTCTGATGAGCAGTACGGCGCCAGGAAGCAGAAAGCTGAACCAAGGCCCCCTGCCTCACACTACAGTCAATTGCAGATGCATGAAGTCCAGCAACAAGGCTCTTAAGTGAGATGATAGAACACACACTTCATGACCTCGGGATGGGCAAACTTTTCTTAAACAGGACACAGAACCAGAAACCACAAAGCGAAGATTGGTAAGCTATCCTCGGTTAAAGTCAGGATCTTCTTTTGGTCAAGGAGATCACTAAGTATAGCAAGAGGTGAGTCACAGAGTGGGAGAAGATATTTAAAATATACAGGAGAATCAAAGGACTTGATCCACAATATATGTCAGTCTTATAAAGGAGTAGAAAAAGGCAGACTGCCCAATTCAAACAGTTTGAACAAGTGTGTCTTCTGTAGAGGCCATCATTCATGTTCAGAGAAATGCAAATTAAAACCAGGAGGAGAAACCTCTTCCCCACTCTGCAGGAGGCTCAAAGCAAACCAAAAACAATCCCAAACTAAACACTGACGGTACAGGCACCAGGAGCTTGGGGGTTACCGGGCACCTCCTGCAGTGCGGACCCAGGATTCTGCGAGATAGCCACTGTGGAAAATTGTCAAGAGGACACCTGGCCAAGCCAGAAGTGAGCATGGTGACCCCTCAATCCTAATCCTGGGGACAAACCCACTGGAGGGCATGTGGGTGCTCATTAGCAGACCAGTTTAGGAGGGCTCCATGGTTCCATTCGTCATGCCCCCCATACCGGAAACAACCCACACACTCCTGCATGGGAGAACTGCATTCTGTCACATAGTGGAACTTGTCACAGCAACCAGGATGAGCAGCTATTATATACAAGCCATGTGGGTGAATCTCGGTCACAATGGTCAGCAAAAGCCTGAGGCCACTGAGCCTGAGAACAGGACCCTGGGCTGCACAGTGATGGGTGGGCAAGTGGTCACTGGGGTCCTCATGGGGGACTTTGGGGAGCTGAAAATGTTCAGTTCAGTGTGATCTGGGTGATGATCATCAGATGCATCAAGCTATGAAATGAGGATCTGTGCACTTTTGTTCATTTCAGCTTTCAATAAAAATGTTTTCCCCCAAGTTAAAAAAAGTGCCTAAGATGACGGTAGTTTACTCCAGGAGTGCAGGTAAATGCTGGCTTTGGTTATCGATGTGTTGGGCGACTTCTATTTTAAGAACATCAAACTGTGTCCTTTCTCTTTGTTTTCCCCATAGCCCTGCTAGTATACCCATTTGGCAAATGCGGAAATGGAGGTCAGAGATGTGATGCTGTGAGGGTCAGGTGTGGCCTGCAGCTGCCCTGGGAGCTGCCCCCTGGTGGGAAGGAGGGTCCTAGGCCAGGCTCTTTTAACAGCTGTCACAATTTCAGCCTCGCCAGCCCTGGGACCAGGAGCAGCTTTGTTGTCACTGAGGATCTGAGCCTTGTCATTATATCTCTTGCACCCTGAGTAGGATACTTGAGTTTGCCGATGAAGGGGCCTCACCAGGAGGAATATTTCCATCAGGCAACATTCAAATGAGTTTCCCAGAATGCAGTTTGTCCTGTCTAAGGATGGAAGAATTGTTTCTACCTGCTTGCAACACAAGAGGACCTGGGGGTTTATGGGAGACCATAACGGACTCATTCCTTCCTTCACACCCTGGAACAGGTATCCTGACCATTATCTCTCAACATTTATCTAGGGAGGTAAAATTTATTTTAAAAATCCATCCACAGTGCCCTTAGCCTTTCCTGGTGCAGCTCAAATCACCCCCTGCTGAGTCAATGTACCAACTATCATTTATTCCTCGCCAACTTTGTGACAACATTGCCCTTTATACTGGGTATTCGGGTTGTTTTCAGGATGGGCTTTGAAGCAGAGACTATCATTATCTCCATTTGACAGAGGAAGAAACTGAGGCTCAGAAAGAGGAGGTCACTTTACACAAGGTCACATGGCTGTCAACAGCCAAGTCAGTTTGGAATCTGGTCTGTTGATTGCAAAGCCGGAGATCCCTGGGTCCTGTAAGCGGGACTTCTGGTCTTCTGCTGGGTGACAGGAAGTAGAGGCAAGGTGCTGGCAGCAAGAGCTGAGATCCTGATCCCAGTTTGTGCCAGGTGGTGGCTTACCAGTTGAGCCAGGTGACTGGCATCTCTGTGAACCTCATGTTTCCACCCCCAGATGTCATAGCCAATTCCCAAAAGACACCACCAGAAATCAGTCACAGGCTGTCATTGGTGGCATCAGCCGTGAAAAACAGTTGTGGTTCAGTAAGAAAACACACGAGGCTCACCTGTCTGGGAAGAGTGTGCCCACTTGTCCACAGGGCACATGCACAAAGCCCAAGACACCAGGCAGAGACCTCG
>PVJX010028795.1:0-23440 GCA_004027295.1 Dolichotis patagonum | reverse complement strand
CTGGAATCATCTCTGCAACACGCAGGGGAAAAGTACGCAGAAATGGTGGTCTGCATAACACAAACTGAGATAGTATCTAATGCTTTAGGCTTAGTGTTTCAGCTCTGATGTGCAATATTTTATGCCCTGGGAAAGCATAGGCTCTTATCTTGAGACTTGATCCCAGGGGGCAGCACAGAGCCACCACAGAGCAGGGCAATACTGACCTGTCACCTTGCTTCCAAGACTGCACAGCAGCACCTCCTGCTTTGCATTGCTTAAAGCCAACTGAAAGGATGCGGAAAAGCCCTAGTCAGCCCCGTACATATCAATACGTGGATAGAGAGCCAGGCTTAGTCAAGATGGATATAATTGCCCTTCTTTCAAGGAGACTTGTCCAAGCGGTCCTGCACAAATATTTAATTCTTATTACAGAAAAGCAGCCTTGTACTAGAAGAGGATTCCAACCAGGGAGTCGAGAAGTCATTGTCTGACTTCAGGGGACAGGCTGATTTTGCTCTCCCTGGCTAGTGGGTGACTTTTTGCTCATTTTTCATTCTGCAAATTATAAAGTCCTTATGTCTGCTTTATCCATGCTCCATACATGGAGAAACGCACCCCGGATGACAGCATATCTTTTCACAACATGGTTTATGAGAATTTTAAAGCCACTGTTGAGATTCATTGCTCAGAAAAAAATATTAGCGCTGACTGGTCACACAATAGCTGACAGCCATGTAATGATATTAATGTTGTTCTTGTGCCTGCTAACATAACACGCATTCTACAGCAGTTAGGCCAAGGACAATTTTGACTTTCTGGACTTAAAATATTTAAGGTGTGTTTCATAATGCTGTAATTGCCACAGATAGTGATCCCTCTGATAGATCCTGGCAAAGTAAATTGAACAACTTCCTGAAGGGAAGTACCATCCTGTATGAAATTAAGAACATTTGTGACTCATGAGAGCAAATCAGCCACAGAGTGGATGAAAAAATTTTGGCATTTTTATACAATGGAATACTATTCAGCTATAAAAAGGATGATCTTGAGGCATTTATAGGTAAATGGAGGAAACTTGAGAATATCTTCATTAGTGAAATAAACAAGACTCACCTTAGTAAATATTACATTGTCTCTCTAGTATAAAAAGTAATAAAAACTGACAGAATGATGGGATCAAAAAAGTATCATAGATTTTGTAAAAGTGAAAGGGAAGGAAAGTGCTCTAAAGGATATAAAAGTATGTGTCGTGTATAAGATAGATGACCATATACTAAATTTCTGTTAGATCATTGAACAGAAGGGTTTGCACTGCCAATGTTTGAGTGTCTAACCACTTTTTATGCTTTGATTTTGTAACTTTAACAACTATTGTTAAGATGACAGTATGTAATGTATCAACTAGGAATTTTATGATGTTAATTTTTTAATTGTGTGTTCTACTTTTTTTCCTCGTTTTTAAAATTTTCTTTTCTTTCTTTCTTTAAATAAAATTTTTAAAAAATATCAAAGAAGAGGTTGACTCCATCCTTCATAAATGACTTTGCAGTCCTTCAAACTTCAGTAATAGAAGCAAGTAAGGAGCCATGGAAATAGCAAGGTAACTTGGATTAAAAGCAGAACCTAAAGAAATGACTGAACTCCTCTGTTTGTTTGTTTGTTTGAGAAAAAGTCATGTTTTGTGTTTCAGTAGTTCAGGCTGGCTTTGAATTCACTATGTGGCCCAGGTTGGCCTTGAAATTGAGGTGACCCTCTTGCTTCAGCCTGCTGAGCGCTGAGCTTACAGGACTGCACCACCGTTTCAGGCTTTTTTCCTTTCTGCTTTTTTTCTTTTCTTTTCTTTTCTTTTCTTTTCTTTTCTTTTCTTTTCTTTTCTTTCTTTTCTTTCTTTCTTTCTTTCTTTCTTCTTTCTTTGTTTTTTTTTTTGAAACTGTATCTCTATGTAGCACAATGTAGCCTTGCGCTCACTACATACCACAGGCTTAAAGAAATAAAAGGGGATAATTTATTTATTCTAAAAGTCCAAAGTAAGTAGAAGATATAATTAAAACATGCAGTGAATGTTTAAATTTTAAATACTTGTTATAGTAAAAGACCCATTGGCATTAATCAACTTCAAGATGCTCCTACTCACTTCAAACATACTTACTTATCCTGTCATTCTTGCCACTTTCTAAAAACAGTTCTGCAAGTCCTCTCTCTTGAGTTGCCTTTAATAGGTACAATTAAAAATACAGTGCCACCTAATGGGAAGGCAGGTATTTTAGTTTTGTTATAGGCAACTGAGTTAGATAGAAATTTTATAGGCAGTCAGACCCGGCTGGGCCCTTTGAAGAGCCAGTGCAGAAAGCCCAGATACCTTGCAACTGTGGGGGAGACAGACACTTCCCACTGTAGGCCGGATCTCAAGACAAAAGATCAGACAAATGCACCCACATCCGAAGGATAAACATCAGGGACTGATATTCTAAATAAGTCTCTATCCCCTTAAGGAAGCTAGAAAGCCACTGACCCAAGCCCCTGCAGCTAAAGGTCCTGTTCTGTATTCAGGCCTGCTTGCTACATGACTTGCTTTCTATTTCTCCCTGACTCACTCAATTTTATCAGAGCAGTTATATTCATAATCTCGTCAGTGGCCATAGTTCTCTCATGTCCACCTTGTGAGTTCTCATTTTTGCCCATCTTGGACCCACCTCACCCTGCTGATGTACTCTGTTGAAATCCCTAGGAAAGACAGTCTTTAGTAAAACCCACTCAGAACTCGTTCTGTCTCCCTCTCAGACTGAAGCTTTCTTTCTCGCAATAAATCCATTCTGCTCTTAACCTCCATTGTTCCTAAAACTCATTCTTTGATTCTAGAGAACATGAACTCATCTGGGCATCTAGTAGCCTGAAAGTTTCTTTCCCCTACATCAGTGTCCTGAAACATGATACCTGTTCAAAAGGAAAGAACAACCAGGGATAGGAAAAGGGGGATAAAAGGAAAGGTAAAGAAAAAATGATAAAAGGATGGTAAAAAGGAAACAAATCTTTGTAAATAAGGAGTGGAAGATGGGTTGAAGGAAGGGAAGGAAATGTCAAAAAAAAAAGAAGAATCAAGATACATGATATAAAAGTAAAAATACACTATGATGAATATGATCATTACGTATACCTAAATTGTATCAATAAAATTAAGTAGAAACACCGTGGAGGAAAGATTTATTTTGGCTCATAGTTTGTACAGATTATGGTCTGTAGTTACCTGGCTGTCTGCTAGGCTGGCTGGCAAGGCAGAGGGCCGCGAGAGGGCAGGAAAAATCTCGCTGCATGCCTGGCAGGAAGCAGAGAGCGTTCAAGGGAGGAGGCAGGGAAACAGACCACTGCGCAACATGTACCCACCCACCTCCTCGGGCTCAGCCTCATGTCCCCACATCACATCCAGATATAAATTCAACAGTGGACGAATCTGCTGAAGATCGCCACTCCCCATGATCCAACTGCTTTCCGAATGCCCTACCTACGAGCTCATGAGGCTTTACGGGGACATCTACATATGAAGCATAACAGCAAGACCGGAAGAATATCACAGTGTGTTGTCACCCATTATAGTTGCCAAACAAAGAATTGCTTCCGGCTCCTCTTCTTAGAATTAACATGAAATTCAGGGAGTCCTAACTGTGCAACTAAAGACATTCATGGAAAAGGATGTCCCAAGCTGCTTCAGAAAGTGGCACGGGTATGGGACAAGTGTGCTAAGTATATATTTCAAGGAATACTAATGACAATGTATCTTTCATTGTAATAAGTTTTTGAAATTTAAGTAATTAGCACATTTTTTCAAACATTATTTTTCAAGACATAATATTATTTCACAATTAACAGACAACAACATAGTGTAAGTACAAGTTTTACATGCATTGGAAAGCTAGAAAATCAGTTGGAGTTTCCTTATTATTCTGTAGCAGAGCCTGTAGTTTTCTCTGAAGTAGACCTATAGCTATAAAAGTAGTTTGTCCAAATGGGAATTTGCTTGAAGACAACAAATCAGGGAATTTTGAATTGATTCACATATTGGGGGTATAAACATAACATGGCTTGAACCATTTACTTTTGCAATCAGTGATTTGAAATCATATCAATAACTCTAGCATTCCATTTTTACATTTTGAACATCATTCAAAATATTATTTTTAGAACATTATTTTTTCCCATAAGATAGTGCAACCAGTGTATTACTTCGCTAAGAATTTAAATCACATCTGTTTTCAAATTCTAACAATATGTAACATCCATGTTTCAACAATCAATACATTTTCTTTCACGTTGGTGTGTCATTTTTTTCTTAGATGAGTATAATATCTGGTACAATTTGACTAACAGGTTTGAGAAGTCATTCGGCATGTTACTTACTTGGAAGTCTTTTATGAGACATTAACTGTTGGAACTACACAGTACTAGCCAGTACAATATAGCCACACACATGTATGTTGAATATATACTAGAAGATTATATATTATTGTAAATCAATTATGAATAATTCATTTTCAGGCTTCAAATCTATTCTGCATTTTCCAAGTTACTTAGGTTGTATCTGCTTCATTATGTATTGCATTCTCTGTTTCTTGAAGGCAAGGTAATCTTCTCTTTTCTAAGTCTTTTGGGAAAAGCCTTATTGAAAACCTTACATGATGCTACACCCACAAAGTGAGTGTATTGACAGCTATAAGTTTCCATACATTTCCCTGTTAGGGAATGAAAATTGTTTCCCCATGAAAAGTGAGTGGTATCCTGTATTGCTTCCTAAAGTGAAGATACAAAACTCACACTTTTTAGCCTATTTCATGTTGAAGAGTCTCAAATTCCTTATTAATATGATCACATCAGTTCTTATAACACTGATCTCAAAATGACATCTATCGGGGACCTGGCCAAGATCCCCAACTGCCTGCATGAGGGGTACAGTGAAGGATAAAATAAGAAACAGAGACAAGTCTAGCAATGCATGATGGGGGCTGGGAGGTCAGTGCCTCAGGGTGGGCAGAGACCCAGACACTCCAAACCAGCACTATGTATTGAGCGTGTACAGTACAGTGGGTGTACACAATGCTAGGAGGGGCCAGCAGGAGATTCAGAGGTCAGTAGCACTGTGACGCTTACAGGCAACGAATAACCCTGGGACGACTCAGAGGTGGAGATGACTTTATTCTAAGAAGGATCTTGCTCTAGAATGTTCTTTCTCATCTTGGTGGGTGGGAGAGAATGACCCATCGCGAGAGTTAATGGAAAGTCTCGAAGGGGTGACACCGTGATCCCAAACCTCCATGCATCCCTTAGGAAAGTATGCAAAATGAGCCCGTGTGAATTGTGGTCCCCGATAGGTGCCCACGCAGTAAACTCCACAAACCACGGTCAACAGTAGGTCCTTAGAACGTCACCATATTTGTAAATGACTCTACTATATAAGACGATAGGGCTTAAGAGAAATTCCCACAAACCACGATTCAGTTAAGCTCACAAAACTACAAGGGAAAAATCTGGAAGAATATCACAGTCCTGTCAGTTTGGGTGGTTTTGAAAAAACAATTCTTTCCCATTACCTAGATATAAACAGGCAATACCTAAAATGCTTGTCAACAACATCAAGTGTGTTTTTGGCGCAGGAGAAACCATGGTATCTACCTCAAATTTATGAATAAAGCATTACATGTCATCTCTGGATGAATGAAGTATATTATTAAAAATAAAAAATTATTTCCAAGTTAATGTGATAACCACAGACTTATGGCCTAAGTTAATTAGGTAAACCACTAAAGACCATTGGTGTCTTGTGGTACTCATTTACAGGGTTTGAGGGATTTTATAAAAGTATGTTCATACCACGTCTATCAAATTGGATATTTTATATTAACTTTAGTTTCCTAAGTTATTATAATTATTCATTTATGTGAGAAGTAAATTCAGACATTTTCCTTAGGGATGAATTACTAAGGAAAATATTAAATTGATGTCTACAAATGAACCTCACGGAAGGCCCTTAACTTAATTATAATTTTGCCTTTTTTCTCAGATGTAACTGGAAATATCTTTTAGTTTTTTACTCCTATAGAAGTGTGTGTATATATATATATATATATATATATATACTCTATTTTAGAAAGTTTGTGTCTGATAAAGTAAACGCTTTTTTCTTATTCTGTAGTTGAACAAACTGTTATTAAAAGAAGTATTTGCTGTTCTTTTCCTTGACCATATTCAGTGCTAAACACAAGTTATCTGAAAGGGAAGCCAGATTATTATATTGGCATCAAGAGTAAACTGGATGTCATCATTAATGTCACAAAATTCAATTTTATCATCAGTATACATATATTATGTTTATGAGTGTGTTTTTCTTCAGTTCTTCAATCTCTGTATATCATTTTTAAATGACTTGAATTTTATCCCTACTTTATATTTGATGTTTTAAATAAATTTTATCTGAAACAGTCACATAGGAAATTCTTGTTAAAAAGTAACATGCTTTCACTAAATATCCCCCAATTTCGATAAGCACATTTTATTTCTTGTCTAATATGCAAAGCTACTTTAGAAACCATGGAATCTTTAAACTAATAAAACATAATGATCAATTTATCCAATGACCATTTCTTTGTTTTATAGGTAAAAAGAGCCTTGAGGTCCTGAAAACCTTGGTTATCCAAGGTTATACAGGTATTCGTTAAGCAAAATTATTGTTTTTAACCAGAGTAGAAACAAGACTTGGCTACTGATTAATATATTACGCTACTGGTTCTGGAGCTCTTACTGAACAAGCTTGTCAGAACGTGCACAGGTTAGGGAGACGCAGAGGTGCTTGAGGCATGGCCCCTCTTTTACTCAAGCTTATATCAAATACAAGAGTTATCTCAGCACATTTAGGAGTAGGTGGAATACGTTAAAACAGATTTTTTAACTGAAATCGACTATCTGCTGGTGACGGTGCTACTGGAAAACCTCCCTCTGGAATTCGCATTCTTCCTGCACCCCTGCTGGGGCAGAAGTCCACTTCGCCAGTAGTCTTTGCATTTCCAGACAATTTTGTTTGCTGCTATGGTTTTGCTTGAACTTCATTTTCAGTGAATCATTTATCAGTTCTTTGCTATGCTCTACTCGCCTCACCTGAGACTTACAAGGAGAATTATTTCTTTTGTTGTGTGTTGTTTTGAACTTTGCAGGCCTCCCATTTAAACTATTCCAAGTAAAACCAACCTCCAAAAGTCTCATTTATGACAAAAGCAACACTTCTAACCCATGTTCAGCAGGAAACTAATATCCCCATGTTTACGTGTGTGCACTTGTGTTCACACATACATGTGCACTTCCTAAAATCATTCATGTTTCGTGAATGTGAAATCTCATAGATGAATAAGAAGCACACACTCTACGTTTGTTCCCAGAATAAGCACATGTAGCAAAGTTATCATAGAATTCTTTCAGCTCTTAGTTATTGTAACTTCTTCTTCTTTTTATTTTGACGGTGTTGGTGTTTAAACCTACAGTGCATCAGGCAAATATTTTACTACAGAGCTACATGCCCAACTTAATTGTCAAAACCAGTTCTTTTTCAGTTTTTAATTTTTATTATTACATGTTTGCCATAGGGACTGATTACATGTCCCATGGGGAGTCGGTACATGTACATAGCACCTCTCTCTTTCTTGTTTTTCTTCATCACTTTCCTTTCTGTATCCCTTTCTCATTTGTAAAAGATTTATCTCCCTGCTTCCTGTTATCTGTGTTTTATTTTACTCTTCATTTGTATTTTGGGTTTCTCATATAAGAGAAATCATGCAGTATTTAAAATTGTGTGTTTGATTATGGTGTCAAATTAAGTCTATTTCCCCATAAGTGACTCAGGTCTTTTTTTGTGGCAGAGTAACACTGTATTGTGTGTAAATACCGTATTTTCCTTACCCATCATCTGTTGATGAGCACAAAGGTCACCCCCATGATTTGGTCACTGTAAATTGTCCTGCTCTAATCGCAGGTATCACTGTAATATGATGCGCAGTTATATCCAGTTTGGGAAGGTACATAGATGGGGAATAACTAGGTCCAGGGAAACTTCTAGTTTTACTTTTTTAAGGAATCTCCATACTGATTTTCAGAGTGGTTGTATTGGCTTACATTTCTTCCCCAAAATTACTACTTTTCCTCGCAGAGTCAACAGAATTTGGTATTGCTTGATTTCTTGATGATAGTCATTCTGAAGAATTTCTGGTTTACCTTTTCTGAATGACTCTAGAATGATGAAATAAGTTGTGTATATGAATGAAAAACAAACATGGCAAAATTAACCTCTCCTTTTTTTTTCTTTAACAAAGAAGTGTGTTTAATGGACATTTTCAACTATGTCAGCTTGTGCTAAGTCACAAAGTAGATTCTGGGTTTTTGGGATATTCTCAACTTATTAAATAATTCAACAAATTCTTAGCTTATTTCCAATATTAAAGAAAGAGATAAGATTCTGCCGTAAGTCAGGATTAGGATACTATTCTATGGTAGCAACAAAATTTCAGTAACAATGCAAGAGAAAATTATTGTTGCTCAAGATATAGTCACCATGAACAGAGTTTAGCTCAGCAAGGGTCAACAATCCTTAAAGGTTTGATTTTCCATTGCCTCCACTTCAGCACACATTGTGTTTTTGCCATAGTTGAAGAGATGAGTAAGATTAAATATTCACTCTACAGTAATCACTCTATACCCACTCACAGCTTGCTCATATTATCTGTGTGCCTCTCTCTTGAAACAAAAGAACTGGAGAAGTGCAGCCCTTAAATATCTACAGATTAGGATAATTAAATATGGCATGGAATGATTAATTTTGACCATACAACCAAATGGAGACTGAAAAGAGCAAAGTGAACTCGCAAGTTCAATGCCTGGCAATAGTTTCATTTTTAACTTGTGCTCTAATACATGCAAATCAAAATATACGATATGGCAATTTCTGATAGGCCTTCAGACTACGTCTCATACTTCTCCTTGAGCAAGAGATTGTCAGTATGAATTTGTACAAAGAAATGTTGAAGATAAGGTAATACAGTATCATGAATAGTTAATAAGGATACAAATATGGATCCTCAAAGTATTATTTCTGAATTTAATGAAAAATAACTCGAACACTCTTATAGAACACGTTAAAATTTTTGATGTGTTATTCATTTTACATTCTAGATTTTATTTGTTAATCTCTTAAACGATCATTGACAGCACACTTTCATTAAGTCTGATAAAATGTAAAAACACTTTAGAATTCAATGTTACATCCATTTTTAATATTTTTTCAAGCAAAAAGCAAAACTGGTAATTTTTGCTACCACAGGGAGTCATACTGTGCAGAATTGGTAAGAGATAAAAATATATGTTTTTAATATAGCCCTTACTTGGGAATAATCTATTGTACAATGCTGGGTAGAATGTTATGATGAATGCATTAATGTTATCCAGAGACAAATAAAGACCATAAAAATGTTCCTGATTTCATTGCTGTAGTACTTATTGAGATCTGTTTAGCTGAGCAGTGAAATCAATAGTACTTCGGAAGTAGTGTGCAGAGAAACTTTCAGACAATTTTATAAAATCTGAGGTTTCATGGTCAGTCATTTTAAAATAAACATTTATTTGTTTGTTTGTTTGCTTATTTGCCTTTTTGAGACAGAGTTTCACCATACAGTTTAGGCTGACCTCGAGGTCACTTTGTTATACAGTCTGATCTCAAACTTGCCGTGCTCTTCCTGCCTCAGCCTCCCAAGTGCTGGGATGACAAATAATTTAAAATCCAAACAAAAATGTCTATTTTGCAAGTTAGTGTAATAATCTATTTCTGTGCTATAAATTTAAGAATATAATTAAATTAAAGTAGACTAATTCAAATGGAAGTTTTATAAAAATATGAATATTATATATGTAATTCAAATATATTTATAACCCTTAAAAGTCATACCAGTAGATTTTCTTGCACTAATAAATAGGAAATGCCTTCCTAAATGTAGTTTAAATAAATAGGACATTTTAGTAATAACATGTATGTTATATTTAATGTGCTCATTTTTAATTAAAATGCATTTTTCACTGAAAAACTTATTTGACAACCATTCATCTTTTTGTTTATGTGAGACTAAGCTTTTGTGTAAATAAACTAAGCCTATATTATAGTAATCTTTAGGCAAATTATGCCACATTTATTCTTGTTTTTAATTCTTCTGTAAGATTGCAACTACATATCAGTAAATCATAATCATTTTCTATAGTGTTTGCTCACTAAATTTTCCCCACTTTTCTAATTGGTATATGTATGAGCTGTGTACTGCTCAAATCTGTTGTCTCACAGCCCATGTTCAGTAAGAAATTTCAAATATTAGAATAAAAATTCATATGTTGAAATGAGAACAAAATTCTACATCTATCGGAAGGCATTACTTACCTGAGGGCACACAATCTGAGGTATGTGTTGGTGGCAGCGAGCATAACACAAGCCTCGTACAGAAGCCTAGCCCAATAGTCTATTACACACCTGAGTTATATTATGGATTTTTGGGACTACACTTGTGTATATGGTCTAAGAGTTGAACAATGTATTATGCTGTGCATGACTATAGCAAAGTCAATTTTAATGATACTAGTAGAGATAAAAATCATTGAGAAGGAGTACATGACTTATTTATTTTATAGTGTTCAGAAAACTTTAAGCAGGATTCAATTTGCAATATATACAATACAAAATTTGAGATGAGTTAAAACTAAATGTGGAACATAAAGGTACTGGGTTTAATAAAGAAAACCAATGATTGCTTATGACCTTGGTGAAGAATCATAACTTTAAAAATTCCTAAAATGTACATATACAAAGGGCAAAGTTGAACACTTTTTATCATCTAAATAATTGTCTTCAAAAAAGAATATTAGACACATATTACACAGCATCAGTGTGTGAAAAATATTTGAAACATTTAAAAATACATAAGAGTCTAGTATCTATCATATGGTTGGTCTTGTTTGTTTACTTTTGGTAAAGTTCTAGTTACTTCATAATGAATAGTTCTAGTTACTTCATAAGTCAACCAAATAATATATAGGTAAAATCAATATGAAAATTACAATGCAAGGTGTGTGTTAGAGACACATTAAGGCTTATATTAAGGAATATTCAAGACTAAAATTTCTCTTATAACTTCTAGTAGTAAGCTTCAAATAATGAATGGAATGTCTTTTAAAATAGAGAAAGTTTGAATTAGATTTATATTCATCAATATGGACATATTTTAAAACTTTGAGTAAAAATAAAAAAAGGACCATAATGAGATCTATAAGATAAAATCACATTCATTTAATAATTTAAGTAAATTCGGCATACCTGGATAAAATGATAATTTCATATGCATTTTAAAATAATTTTTCATTATGAGAATATATATATATACATTCAAATAATGATCTATCATAGACAAAACAATTAAGGATGAAAAAGGGGATTATATAATAAAACCAAAGAGGTTTTAGAAAAATGAATGTAGGCCGGAGGTTTAGCTCAGTGGCGTAAGTAGGCTGCTTGGTAAACGTGAGGTCGGTACCAAAAAAAGAAAAGAAAAGAAAAATGATAGTATAGAATAAACTGTGTCTATGAGATAACTGAAGCTTGGACTATCCATATTACACTGAAAGTATCAGAAGCTAAACACAATAAAATAAAATAACTTTAAATCATGTAAATATTTTCTGCTTTTTTGTTGCCTCAGTTACTAGCCATTAAAATATGAAATCTTCCTTCTGGCCTTGAAACTACCCACTCTGAGCCAGTAATTCTTTGCGTCTTCCCATTGTGGATGTCAGGTATTGTGTCTCAGAGAATGGAAAGCCAGCTAAAACAGAAAACCGGTATCCAAGCAGTGGGATTGTTGCTGTGACTGGACCTCGCCACGTGTTTTTGAAGCCTTCACAGCTGGACTGTGGGAGAAGATTACAAAGGCTTAGATGCACACAGCAGAAAAGCCCCAGAATGCCGTAAACAGAATGTGATGTGTGATTCTGGTCAGAGATCAGAAGACAAGAATGCTGATAGAAGAGTAGACAGTAAAGGCCAGGCTTAGGAGTTTTAAACTGGAAAAAGCATTTGATTGGCAATTAGACTAGAGATGGTATGAATTACACTTTGGCAAGAAATCTGTCTATATTTGCCCATGTACTGAATCTTTGTAGGACATACATTAATTAATTTGTGGAGGAAATTTTAAGGCGGACAAACATTGAAGCCGTGACATCAGTATTGCTGAATGCTTTTGGCCAAATTTACAGTGACACTCAGAGACAAAAATCAGAGTATAAAGATCTGAAAAAAAGAAAAGAAAATGTGTAAGTTGTGGCCAAAGCAAGTATGATTGCTGAAGAGATCAGTGTCATTAGAAAGAAACAAAATACTTTGATCAAGGGTACCGAACATGATGCTTTTGGGCATTTCAGGAATTAGCGAGACTCCACCCAATGTAGGCTCTAGGATACGACATAACAAACAGGTTTTTAGAAGACCGCTAGTGAAGGTCTCACTCCAGAAGGGCCAAGCAGGGAACTGATAGCCTGGGATTCACTTGGCTCGCTTAGCCCCGAACACTCACAGTCTGCTGCTCTGTTCAGCCATTCGCTTCTTACTCCCTGGTTCTGCCCCCTGCTCTGCGTACGTACCACGTCTCTGCCCCACCGCATCCACCTGCCACAATTTCCTAGCTGACCAGGTACTAGGCAGCCTAAACCATGAACTAAATTATCCTTTTCCCCCTTTAAACTGCTGGAGTCACGTGTTCTCTCAGGAACAGTAACGTCGATGGAAACAGGTCGCTTTGAGAGGCGCTTAACAATGGCCCCAAGACAGCCTCTTCTAGGTTCTTGAGGACCGGCCACACTTGCTTGCACACATGAAAATCAAGGTCAACTAAACCTGTCCATATTTTGATTAATTTCCATGATTGTGAGCTTGAATAATCTAAAATAAGTGGTCATTGGCTGGGATACAATGGAATCTTCACTGTGTCCGTCCTTTCATAGAGGACACAGAAATTCTAACCCAATAGAAGCTGAAACACTGGGAATGACAGGCATAATTTCCCAAATTGACTACTGAAGATGAGATGGCACTCTGAGTCCTCCCTCTCGATACCTTCAGCCATGTATTGTAAGTCTGAATGTCATTCTCCCTGGTTCCATGGGACTTGCTTATCAAAATGACACTGCAACTGTAAGACCATTGCAATATTTTTCTACCTGGAAATGTTTGATTGTGTACTGCACACAAAATATTACCGCATGGCTATTTAAATACTGTCATGCCTCTTTTGCTGTGAGGTCCTGTGAGAACGATTACGTGTTCTATGGGAATTCAGGCCAAGGTAGCACTGGCAGTCTGTAGGGTCTCAGTCTTCCTCATATGTCTTTCTAGTGATGGCAAATCATCAGAATAAACACTGACTCTCAAAGTGAAAATGGTAAGAGCAAGTCTGTATTTATCTTGCTTCATGTCAATTCACTGTCACACTTGTGAGTGATTGTTCCACTGCTCACAGCTCTGCCTCCTGCATATCATTGCTAATGGCTTCTCTAGGGGTTCTAACTCTAGGATCCCTTCTGGATTGTCTTATTTGTCCTCATAGAGTTTCCTTATTGTCAGAATGAAATCTGTTAAAAAAAATGCAGGTGTCCTTAGAAAATAGTTTAGTGATTTAAAAATAATTAATAGATGAATATTGGCAAGACTACAATCATCTTCAAATACCAAGTCTTGTTCTTTCTGTTTTCTTCAATATCTTTCTTACAGAAGTATATTTGACATATCAACTTGACTGAGTGACAGGGTTCCAGATGTTTGGTTAAAGGTTAGTCTTACAGAGTCTATGGAGTGCTTCTAGATGAGAATGATGTTTCAATTGGTAGGCTGAGGAATGCAGATTGATATATACCAGATGTAAGCCCCATCCAATCTGATGAATGCCTATAAAAAAGAGCAAAAAGTGGGGTTAGGGAAAACTTGCTCTTTCCTTCTTTTGGGACATCATTCTCCTGTACTGATGCTAGAACTTATACCATTTGTTGTCATGGTTCTGAAGCCTTTGGACTTGCACTAAGTTTGATCTCCTGAATTTCCATCTTGCAAATGGGAGACCATGAGACTTAGGCTTCATAATCATGAGAGCACATACCCTAAAATCTCTATCATCTATCTATCTATCATCTATCTATCTATCTATCTATCTATCTATCTATCTATCTATCTATCTAACTATCTACCACCTGTCTTCCTACTGGCTCTGTTCTATAAAGAACACTGACTAACACTCCTGCTAAAATTTAACATCTGAGATGAATGTGCAAGTAAGTCGTTTGATATGGAATATGCTTATCCCACCCTCCTTCTTCCTCATCCTTTAAATTCCAACTTCACAATTTAAGTGAAATGATTGCCTCACTGAATCTGTCTCTAAAAATTGTCAGTATTTGATTTTACCTTAAGTCACTAAACATATTTGGTGTGGTCATAAGCATTTTTTCATCTATGCCATGATAACACATGTACTTGCACACAATTTAGAATCTTCTTGAACTCAAGGATCAGTTTTTACTCATTTCTGCATGTCATATAACTCAATGAGTATCTGGTGCAAATATATACTTAATTGTTGAATTCTACTAAATTGTTGAATTTATTTTGAATTTACTGATATGTCTTTGTTTCTCTAAAAGTAACAATGCCAGTGCTCAATACAGAGTAGGTGTTTAAAAGTATCTATTGAACTGAGTTGATTTAATAATCCTGAACCATATTTTTATTTCCTTTTCAAAATTGGAGTTAACTTTTGATTACCTTGTAAAGTCTCATATCCACATAGGACAAGTACAAAAATTCTTTATTTTGAAGTTCTACTACAGTTCGATAAAAGTCAATTTAAGAAATATTAAAGTGCGTGGAAAACTTCATGTGTTATTGATTTGTCGTGCAACTGGAAAAACATAGTGATATGGAATAATAATGATTGGTGACAACAGGTTTAGAATGGATGGGGGACCCAGCCCGGTTGCATTTTGAGGTTACTACTGTCCATTACCTTTGTGACTCTAAATTCAAAACTAAGAGTGCATATGTTTTGTGCAAGTCGAGCCTCAGGGCTATCACACAACACTCCAAGCATCGCAGCAACATAACCAGGGTTCTATTTTTGATTTGATCCAAAGATGAGTGTCTATAATATTAACTTCAGAAATGTTAACTGCTTTTTAAAACAATGCAAAATATCAAATTTTCTGTGAAAATTCATCAAATAACCATCTACTAGGCAGCATCTTGGTGAAAATTAGACAGCTGTCTCTGTTTCTGAGTGATACTTACCCATGAATGTTCCCCAGAGCTGATAGTTACTCCACGGCATTTGGACAACACCTGAAACACATTTGTCCTGCAGTTTAATACTTCATTTTTACCTCTCCTTTTGCCTTATCACAATGTTACTGCTTCCACTGTACATACTTCTTGTCTTCACTTATCATCTATCATCTATCAACTGCAATCATCTCTATGATGTCCCCTTTGCTCACATGTGAAGGAAAATGATGAATCACTTAATTTCAAGCCTGGTCCAATTACTGAACATAACTGCTAATGATTTTTGTAGTAATTCTGTAAATACAGAAGCTCAATCTTGTCTTTTTTACATACTTCATAGAAGCTATGGTTAGGTAATTTAACTGTTACAAAGTGTTTTAGTATCACTGAGATGAAGAAGAATCAGATTTTCATTTCTGAGTCTTGGAGATTTTGTTCAATGTCTGATGTATGAGCATTAACTAAAACATATGTTTTGTTAATGAATAAATCTTAAACAGTCTGAGTAATCATTTACTTATGTTTTAGTTATACTATTTAGCATATATACTTTTCCAACATAAAACTGAATTCATTAGGATTTCCTAAGTGGAATAGCAAAATATTTTGGGTCAGAGATGTTCAAAGTGAAGAGCTCATATATCAGCAGAGGCTCAAGACATATTCTTATAGTACAAGAAAAATATATTAGAAATTTAAAATACACTTTTTATTAGTACAATAAAATATGCTGAAATATGTTTTATTCAAAACAAAAAATACAAAAAGAGTTTCAAGTAAGATTACACTAATCCTGACTTCTCCATAATCCATTTGTGATGTAAGGAAAAAGAAAACATTTCTATATTTGTATATTTTAGCTTGATATTGAACTAAATATTTTTAGTTGTACATTTTTGTCTTACCCTTTTAAGTCAGCACTTTTAAATTTTGCATAAAATAATATCATAGGTGAATATATATAATTTATATCATATACATACTGAGTACACCCATAAAAACTATTTTTGATAGACATTAAACATTTATTTATTTATGTATTTATTTTTAAAAAGTGTAAAACTAAACATAACAGAACAAAGTAGATCACAAGCAAAGCAAGGTAAGTGACACAGATTTCAAAGCAAGATAACAGATCTACAGTGGCTACCATAATGTCTCTTGTTTTCTTCTAAATGATTGTCCATATCTTCACACACAATGAATTCATACAAGACAAAATAGTATTAAACTGATCAGAACAGAGTGATGGAGGCATTTTAGGCCTTCAAAACCAGACAATAACAAGAGGCATTAAAAATTTAAAGCCAAACATTGAGAATCACTGTGATCTAGGCAGGAAATAGGAAAGTCTTCTAACCATGGCGCCATCCAAGCATTTACCCAGGGGACTGTGAGGAGCAGAAAGAACTCTATGGTTATGACTATATTCTGTGCAAAACTGCATTTCCTTGCAACTACAGCCTCAGGGTCTTGGGAAGCTGATAAACATCTGTTAAGTATTTTTGGAGAATAAAACAACATAAATGTAAAATAGACACCAGTGTTTCAAATCACGTCTCTGACATAACAAATGTTTTTAGAGCGAGTGAACATTGATATTAATTCTAAAACAAATGCTTTATTTTATCCTTAATTTAGTCTCCTGCACAAACTCTGTGTGGTGTGAATGAATATTATGAATGAGACTTGGCAGAAGCCGTAAAGCCACAGGGGTATAAGCAATTATTAATAGTGTAAATACTCATAAATTTATTTCTTTTACATGGAATGCCTGCAGGTTTGTTTTTCCTACCCCGTTGAACTAGAAACAATTTATCATGACAGTTTGTGGTACGCAAGTCTATTCTCTATTGCTTGTGCTCATTTTCCTTTTGTAAAGGCATTTAATTTTTTCTGATATAATTTAAAATATTCATGTATCAGGAGTGTCTAATTTCCAAAAGTTAAAATGTAATTTTTCTTGGAAGTTGTTTAAAAAAACATATTATTTCCAATTTATCTATAGATTACATGCAATCCAAATAAAAATAATAAAAATATTATTTGTGAATAAAGTAATTCTAAATTTGTATGGAGAAGTGAAAGACCCAGAAAAGCCAATTCAATACTGAATGAGAACAAAACAGATTTTGGGATTTATACTACTTGACTTCAACATGTACTATAACAATTCAGTAATCAAGACAGTATGGTAAATGTGAATGAATGGACACAAAGATCAGTGGATCATAAATATCAATGGAGCAGAGCAAAAGAAGCCAAAAATATTTTCACTTAAATATGATCTACTAATTTTTGAAAAAGGAGAAAAGGCAATACAATGCAGGAAAGGGTCTTCAACAACTATTGTTGGAATAATAATGTAAAATTATAAATCCAGACATAGATGTTAGGCCTTCACAAAATTTCACTCAAATAGATTATAGATGTAAATGTAAAGTGCAAATATGTAAAATTTCTAGAAAGCAATAGGAGAAAACTTAGTGTATGTAAAAGCATAATTTGTACACTAGATCTTATTAATATTAAAGACTTTTACTCTATAAAAATACAATATCAACAAAATGAGAGGACAGTCTATAGGACTAGGAAAATGTATTTCCAAAAGACACATCTGACACAGGAGTAACATTCAAAATATATAAAGATCTTTTTAACTCAAAAAAGTAAACAACCTGATTTAAAAATCTTCAAAAATATCCAAATAGATACCGCATCAAAGAAGATACATGGATGCCAAGTAAGCAAGTGAAACAAGATTCAACATATGTTCCCTTAGTCAGTTCAGGATACTATAACATACAACCATAGAAAAGTTGGATTTAAAAAGAAACACTACTCCTTTTTTTGTGTGTGGGAGCTGAGGGACTGGGGATCGAACTCATGACCTCACACTTGCCAGCCACACCTCTATTTATGCCGGCAGCTTTCCTCAGGTGAAGCATCTGCGCTCAGCACCATACTGATTTAATTCAGCTGGCATTAAGTTGATCACCAGTTTTTAATCCATAACAAGAGCTTACACATCAGTATCACACATTAGGCTGTGCCTAAATTATCTCATTTAGCACTTATGAAACCAATTAAAATTTAAGGTATTTTATTATATTCAATAGTTGAAGAGAGACTGCAGTAAACATACTGTCAGATTGGCCTTTTGCATGGTAAAATGCATAAGGCAATAAATCATCAATTCTATCACTGCAGTCTTAAACCTTCTCGATGACTCAGTAAAAACTGTCATAATTCTCACTTCACTTTAAAGTATCTGTGAGTATATTACTTAAAGGTATGGATAAGGGTAATTGGGTATGAGAATTATAAAGTATAAGTATTTGTGTTGGAAGTATATAATAATTTACCTCTCTATGTCTTAAAATATTGAAATAAACATAAGATCACAACTACACGGGTGCTAAGAAGAGGGCAGAGATATGAGCGAGTGTAAGAAAAGAAGTTTACATAAAAATGTCAAGTTTTTAAACAAACAGAAATGCAAGGGGGGAGCCTTGATGACAAAGAGGTTCTGGGAGTCCTACAAAAAAAAACGAGCAACGGTCCAAGTACCTCCTCTAGGAGAGGCATGCCTGTTCAGCACTCTCATTCGCGTTTCCGCAGTGACCCAGGACGCGCCTTCTCCACACCGAGGCGCTCTGCAGACCAGCCCACCGCGGAGTTCAGAGCAGAGCACAGCTGTGCGCCCACTTACGCTTAGGCAAATCCTGAACTTCTGTGACATTGCTCATGGAAACTCTGAGATCCAAACGAGGAATCCAAAGAGCAATCTTACCCCTGCCAAACCTCTTTATTGTAGTGTTGGTTTCTTGTAAAATAAGAGGTTTGTTTTTGAAAGTTAAACCAATATTTCTAAATTTATGTCTTCTGAGATTTGTTACCTATTTTTAAAAAAGCATTTGGGTATTTTCAAAATTATAAAAATGTAAAATTGAACTTTTTTCGACTTTTTGATCTTTATTTTTACTGTTTATTTTTTCATCAGGAATTGATTTTAAATCTGAAAACAAGAATAGTTATTTAGCATTATATTTTCTCTCAAAGTTTGCACGAAATGATTTATTGATTCATATATCCCTCCTCACAGATATTACGTGCCAGTATTATCAATCTATGATTATGGATCTATCACTGGGTTTTCAATTCTGCTCCATGGTTATTAATGTGCTCCTGGCTGTGAGCATGCTGCTTTTGTTATTGCAGATTATTTATGCATTTAAATGTGTGGAGGAACTCTTCATTAGACAGAAATATTCTGCTGCATTGCTTGTTTTGCATTTGAATTCCCTAATGATTTTTCCTAATTCTTAAAATCCTTGGTATAGTCCCTTACACAGTGATTCTCATTAATCTCAAGAACTTCTTCATCTTTAGTTTCTGTTTATATGTATCCTTCATGGAGAAATTGCATCATATCTCTGTTTCAATATTTTGTTATTCTCTAAACATGCTCTACACTCTTCTATTGAAAAGGCCAAATTATTTCCCATAGAATTACATGTATGTTTGCTGCTTAAGGGCATCCCCGGAGAGATATAAATTGAGTTCTTCAGTTAAGAAGGAACTCAAAGTATGCATTTTTTCTTTTCGGTCAACTTCCCTTTTATAATTTCTCTTCCTGGTTCAAAGAATAAAGAAAAGTCATTGGAGTTTTCTTTTATAAGTTTCAAATGCATGAGAATAGTTAATGTAAATGTAAAGCTTTAATTAAATGTGTTGTAACATATATGCACGCACTTGGAGTTTTGGAATCTATAGTGCTATAAATGTTATGTCAATCATCAAAGCTTAGTTTTTCCAAGAAGAAAGGAATCAAATGGCTCTGATTATATTAAGAATAAAAAAGCTTATATGTAATCTAAGAATGAGAAATTAAGAATTAATAACCAGGGAGATGACCTTGTCTAGATATTTGTATTTATAAATAAGTAATAGTATATTGTTTCCAGACATGTTAGTGATATATACTGTATTGTTTTCTTTGTCTTATAAAATGATGTGGTAGTAACTAGTTGAAGCATCCATCTAATTTATAAACTTTCTTGTCCATAGGGTCATTGCTGATAGCTGAGTCATGGTGGATACCTGACCAAAACTGGACAGTCAGCTCATCTCTGTAAAGAATCTAAATTTCAACGGGAGAGAGAGCAAGTTTTTCTTGATGATTATATACATGTGTAAGTGTTTATACATACATGAGCACAGAGGTTCAGGATTCCCTTTATACCTGTCATGTGATCATAGACACAGCTAATGGGGATAGACCCGTGGAGTGGAATCAAACAGGACTAGAAAAGAGCTGAGAACTCTCAAGAGTGTCCAGGTTGTTTCCTAAGTCCACGTCCTCACCAAGTTTCTGACGTTTCCATGAACCTGGAATCTGTGAGGCAGACATGAGTGTTGTTCCATAAGACTTTCACTTTCCTTTTATTTGACTTTATTGATTACTTGCAATCAACCACAGGTACACCTACACCTACATAGTGATTTGGTCAATAACTGTTCAGCTTGTGTGTCAATCCTTATTCTAGGACTTAGGCAAATTGTCTAACTTCCTTAATTTTTTTGTGTATTTCAAACTAGAATAAAACTAGAGTAAGAATTAGTAAAACTAGAATAAAAGACCTACCTTAGTAACTCTAAAGATTCTTGACTATCCTGTGTGCTAAAACTGTCTCCTGCAACCTTTAGGAGTCAATTGTTATCTTTTTTTACGATATTGCTAGCTTATTGTTAATATCATTAATAGTTTAAATTGACTAACATAAGAATATTTGTACAACAAAAATTGTCAGATTGTATTAAAAACAGTGTCGTTACCAGCACATTGCTAATTATAATAATGGATGTAATGGGCAGAGCATATTGCCTTACCTATCAAAAGCACTCAGTGAAATGGTATTATTATTATAAAATTATATTGTCTATCCTGCATCAATGAGCTGAAGCAATTTAATCATGTTATCAGAATATATACCAGGCATTATTAGGCAACAGGGGAACCATGTTCACCATAGTGTATTCAGTTTGCAAGGAAGGGTGTTACTTTGCATTTTCCAAGAAGCTGAGGTGAGGAAGAAATTACAAGGACAAAGATTATACTGAGGAAAACATTTGCTTGAAAAAAAGGATGGCTTCAGAAAGACTAGGATAGTCCATCAGACTGCAGTGCCAAAGGAGCTGCACCTCTTTCCAGAAGGGAGAGACAAAGGAGGGAGTCTTCACAACAGCCAGATCTGTAAAGAAGGTTCAGCTAGGATTTACGTGGCCATGCTTCTCCTGAAAGTGGCCTACTAGAGTGTCCCTGCAGTAATAGCCCCTGGCTGGAAGCAGCCTAAGTGAGACAAGGCCTCAACACCAAAGCAATCGGCCTTTGTGGGCCTTTGTGCACTGTTGGCTTCAGTGGTTGGAAGTCAGCCAGTCCCTGTATCAGTCGGCTTGCCCATCACTGGGCCCAGATACCAACTCCACACCATAAAGGAGGAGAAGTTTCACCTGGCTCACAGCTTTAGAGGTCTCAGTCCACGCTCAGCTAGCTCCGAGGCAGACACATCATGGTGGAAGGAATGGCAGAGAAAAGCTAGAGCAAAGATAGCCAGGAAGTGTTGTGTAGGGAGTTTCCAGGTTATGCTCCCAAGGACCCTTTCTCCAAGCAGGCCCCACAACCTAATGGCACTTTCAGCATTCAGCGGTGAGCATATCCATGGTTTAACACACAGATGACTGCAATGCCCCATGATCTAATCACTTTCCAAAAGTCCCATCTCTGAATACATGAGGCCTTCAGGAGACATTTTAGATCTAAACGCATCAGGCATATTATGTTGTCTACCACAAGGATGAAGAAGAATCTTCATTCATGCTGGCTTAGTGGATTCTGCAATTATTCTTCAGTTTAATAAACTTAAAATCAGCAGTAATTGAAATTAAGTGGTAAGACTATTGATTCCTTTCCCATAAATTTAAGTTTCCGGTATTCAACTGAAATAATTCTAATACAGTTGAATGGTAAAATTTTTAAAAAAACCTACACAGTGTTTTCAGAGAATATTTATCTTAAAGTTATCATTACTTTAACTACTTTTCTTTCATAGGGCATAAAATAACATTTACTTGTAAAACAATACAATTACTGGGAGACACTGAAGAGAAAAACAAAAATAAAAGCCTAACTCATTACCCAGATTCACCATGTTCCCATAGTTTAACTTTGTTTTCCATCCATGTCTGACTACATTTACTCTAACCTGATTTTCAAACTATGCACTAAGAAGGGACTCCCAGATCAGCTCTAGTCTCATAATTTCCTCTCTTCCTTTGTTTTCCCCAGTGGTGTTGTTTTTGCAACTTACTGTATTATTTTTATTCTGATAGCTATGTATCTTGCCTAAGTGTCTTTTTTCTTGCTTAACCCAATTGTTCAAAAATATATTTTTCTCATTATCTTAGTCCATCAAACAGGATCTTTTTAAGTATGTGAACTGAATTTCTTAAATATCCTAGACAATATAAATTATTTTGTTAAGATACAAAATAAAGATTCATTTCTACACTGGCATTGAAAACTTGTTAAAAATTAATTGTATATAATTCAGCTTTACCTAAAATGTCTCCATGGAAAACTACTTATGTGATAACAGTTATTATGGTCTGTCATAGAACAAATTTGTGAAATGATGGATTGAACAAAAGTTCATGGCTTAATTTACTTAAAGTGTCAGATTCTTTAATATGTTAAAAACAAATGAATCTTTGGGAGGGTTAGGTGGCGCATGTTTCCACCCTACTTGTCCGCAGGAAATGCTGTCGTGAGTGTCTGTCTGGCTTATTTTCTCCCATTCACCACAGTAACCAAAGCCTCCAGACGCACACTCAAGGTCATCACAGTGATTGCTTTTTACTAGGCTCTTCTTTCATCTTGATTCAGTATTCAGATTTCATCTTGATTCAATATAACATCGGTCATGAACAAAGAGGTGACTTGATATTTGTGACAAATCATGGACTCGCTCAGGCTCATTCCCATCTTCACAATGATTTGAAAAGTCTTCT
>PVJX010028794.1:0-23530 GCA_004027295.1 Dolichotis patagonum | reverse complement strand
CGCAGACTTTCAATCCAAACAGCTCAGGCCACTCTCAATATTGGTTTTCTTGATTATAATGATTCACATAGTTATGAGAAAAAACAGAATTACCTTATCTAGTTAAACATCAATGATTTTCTTTCTTCCAAAATGCCAATCAATGTTACTTCAATTATAACTTTTTAATGAATTATTTTAACTTTAAAAATGTATGACTATGCACATAAATCTGTTCTTTTAAATCACTAGAACACATAGACTGACTAGTGATCATGTATTATGGTGCTTGAAAGAAACAATTGGCTGCCAAACGATTTATCCAATACATTAAACTTGGAACACGTAAAATGCTATGTCACACATTAGTGCTATATACATGCATGCAGAAGTGGAAAATGTGGAATTTGACATAAAAAATTACAATAAACTTAAAGAAACACACACACAAACAAATGACCAATACACACTGCAGGGCGAAGTGTAGAGGAGTTTGAAAGGAGTAATCTCTGCTGGATAAAATGATAAGGTGACCGGGACCTGAGGATGAAAAAATGCATTGTAGTCAAAAAAGGGGAAGAAAATCCTGTAAAAATAATCATAAAAGAAGAACTCATTCCTCTCCACATGGAAGAGCAAAGCAAAGTACAAAATTTTAATTCAAAGTTAGTGAAGAGAACTGATGAGTCTGGCTGGCTTTAGATTGCATGTGATATTGTTCATCTCACATCTTTATTTGTGTTTTAATAAAAATATACATATTTATATTAATCAAAAATTAAAATTCCAAAAATAAAGTTCAATAAGAATATAATTTCTTTCTCCATCTCTCCCAGGTCAGTTGAATCCTTGTCAACATGTAACCACTTGGAACATTTCTGTAAATATACCTCTAAAGTTTTTAGGAGCAAATGCAAACCTACACTCTCATATACACTACAGAGTCCACTTTCCTGTCACCGAGATACAACGCCCAATACCCACAGTTCAAAGGAGGAGGGGTTATATGTGTTTCAGTCCATGACGGAGGCTTCAAAGCAAGACGGAGGAGGAATATACACGTAACCTACGTCAGCTAAGAGGCAGAGAGAGGAGGAAGGCCCCAGGGTAAGAGCATCCCCTTCTACCTCACAGCTGCTCCCTCACCTCCAGCCAGGCCCCACTTCCCGAGAGCACAGTCGGCTGCTGAGCCCATCCGTCATGAATCCACCGGTAAGCACAGCACCCCTCGATCCAGTCACCTTCTGCATGCACAGGAATCCGGGGGGCGTTTATATTTAAACCATAATCCATATGCATCTGAGAGCTCTTTATGGACTCAAATGGTGGTGTTCAATTTCGTGTTCTATGTTGTTTCTCACATTTTTCATTGGCGCATTTTAGTTACACAGATTAATGGGTTCATTTTAACAGATTTGCACATGCATGTGATGTATTTCAATCATTCTCCTCATCTCACCAGCACCTATGTACCGAGTTAGTGCTTTTATTAAGCAAATTAACAAGCTGTTAGATTGCACTGACAGATCAGTAAGTATTCTGATTATTTATTGATGAACAGTACATTCTCCTGAAATTTTATAGCTCACATTAAGAACATACATTTACAATCTCTTTGGTAGCTGTGGGTCAGAGATTTGGGGTGCTCTTGGCAGGATGGCTGAGGCTCGGCAGTCTCGTTTATGCACAGACAGATGTCGGCTGCAGCTGGGAGAGAAGAGACTTGGACAATGAAGAAGCTGGAGGTGGGCAGTGCTTTTTTCTTCCCGATTAGTTTGCGTTTCCTCCTGGCACGATGGCCACAGAACAGTCAGACAATAGAGTGACAGCTGCAGGTCACAAGTGTGAGGGCCGACAAACTGCTGGTTCTTCAGCTGCCTTTTAGGACCTGGTGCTAGAATTCACACAGCATTAGTACCACCAAGCAGTCACATCCCATAACCTCAGGAAGAAGGACATGGACACTTACTCCCAAGCTGAAGTCCAGCTGCAAGACTAGAATGTGGAACAAGTAACACTCATCGTGGTAATTAGAGTACGTAGTTCACCACCATCGTTGTGGGCATTTGTCCAGTTTGTAAGAAATCAGTGGACACAGCCTTAAGCAAGTGATCCTTGTGTTTTTGACTGAAATGCAGAGACAATGTGCGCTCACAGTGTGCGCAAGCATTCACTTATAGTCACCAGGATAGTCATCCCACTCCGCACGACATTTGGAGAGCGGCCCCTTTAAAACAGAAATGAAAAGCGATCTTCCGAATGCGCTGACATTTTGCTTTGTTACTTAGCCTTTCTTTGACTCACAGCCCAACCTGGTTGTATTTCACAGTAGTTTTCTTCAGGCTGGGTTTAATTGCTTGAAAGCAGTTCTTGCTAATGAGGTTGAGCAATCTAAACTGTAGCTTGCATTCCTGAGACTTGGGCTCACGTATTTCAAAACATTGCTAAGGGTTAAACAGACTTTTGAAACAGAACAGAATAGCCTTTTGATTGTTGTTGTTATTGTTATCATGTGAGCATGCAGCTTCATGTTCCGAAAGGATTTCTGATGTCCTTTTCTAAGGAAGGATAATCCACCCTGAAATTCTTAAACATGAGCCAGAAGAAAAATATTATTGAATGCCATTTTCTTACCCAAATAAGAAATAGTTTCTCTTCATTCTCGGATGTTATTTTTAAGAGAAAGTTGTATTGTTTCTGCTTAGAATTTCTTCGCTTTTTTACTACGTGTTCATGAGTAAAAGTGCATCAGGGCAGCGCCCGCTGCGGCAGCATTTAGTGAACCCGCATTCGCCCCACTTGGCCGGATACCTGGAACTGAACGGACTGTTCCTCTCCATGCCTCCCACCTGTCAGAAGCGGCTGTAAAACTAAAACCTGCGTCTACACACCGACTCCGAGCCACCTCACTCCTCCTCCAACAGGGTCACACTACCAGGGGCCACTGGGATTTTGTCACAGAGTTAGTCCATGAGCCACAAACTGCTGTTTATACTAAGGAAGCCAAAGAGATTCCACGGAAGGCCCATGGTGTTGACCTTTGCCTGCTACGATATCCACTGTGTATACAAAGGTTACAATTAAGCCTTTATATTAATACTCAAAGTCTACAGAGCACACTAGGATAATGATTTAGAAGAAGAGCTGCTTAGTGTGGGGTTAAGAATATGGAGGTAGATAACACAGTTTGCCAAGATGCATGATTTAAATGCTTTTGCAATTGGCACACGATAGCTGGGCAGATCTGTAGAACACAATGTGGAGTTTCAATGCATGTATGTATTGGGTAATGATCTAATGGGTAATTAACATCCATCGCCTCAAACACTGATCATTTCTTTGGGGTGAAACATTAAAAATTTGCCCTTTTAGCTATTTTGTCATCTATGATACGCCATGTGTGACTGCAGCCATCCTCTGTGTAATAGATCACCAGAATTGATTCTTCCCATCTAGCCATACCCACTGGCCAATCTGCCCTCATCCCTCCTTCCCTGCCACCTCCTCCACCCTTGTGCTAGTCTACTGGTGACTTCTTGTAATGTAAACTGGGATAGGCAATGTGCAAATCATCCCTCCTTCCCTGCCACCTCCTCCACCCTTGTGCTAGTCTACTGGTGACTTCTTGTAATTTAAACTGGGATAGGCAATGTGCAAAATAGTTTGGAGTTGCTTTTTAAAAATCTAAAATAGTACAAATTTATGATCTAATAACCCATTATTGGGTATATATACCCACAGGAAGTAAAATCAGTGTAGTGAAGAGACATCTGAATTCTCACATTTATGATAGCATTATTCACAGTAGCCAAGCTGGGGACTCAACTAGAGGCTTCATTAGTAGATGAATTGAAAAGGAAAACATAGTATGCATACACTATGGGAATATTATTTAGCCTTAAAATTCAAATGCTTGTTATTAGTGATAAAACGGATAGACCCAGAGAACATCATGGTAAGTGAAATGAGGGAGACACAGAAAGACAGAAGAAGTGTGTTTTTTGCTCCTAGTCTATCCTATCACCAGGCCCAGTAAGATCATAATTAACTAAACTTTCTTCAAGTATTACCACACAGCTCATGAAGAGACGCTCAGCATCGTTAGAATGAGAGAAGGGTGAATTCAAACTACAAAATATTACTACATCCTATCAGTGGGTAAAACAGTGACAACAACAAAAAATAAGGATGACAGCAAATTCTGGCAAGGACACAGACAAACAAAATCGTTCACACATTGGCGGTGGGAATGAGTTGGCGCAATCTCTCTGAAGTGTGGTCTTTTCTTTTTAAGGCACTTACATACAATTTAGCACTTGTAGTCTTGGGCATTTATCCCAGAGAAATGAAAACTTACGTTCACACAAAAATCTGTACTTGAATGTTAAGGGAAGCTTTATTTGTCATAGCCAAGCCCTGGAAGCTGCCCAGCGGTCCTTCAGCAGGTGAACGCTTAAACAAGCCACGACACATCCATGCCAGGAATGTTACGCAGCAATAAAAGCTATTGATACTGACGAAAACTTGGATCCATTTTGAGAGGAATTATGCCGTTTCAAAAGCCACTCTTACAATGCTACATCATGTGACCTCATTTATACAGCATTCTTGGAATAATAAAATTATAGACATAGAGATAGGGGTTGGTGGCTGACAGGGTTAGGAATGGCAGAGGGGATGGAGGTAGCTGTCAGGGGTCCACTTAGGGATCCTGAAGCGTTTGTCCTTGGTATATGGTGTTGATTATGTGAGTCTGTGCGTGTGATAAAATCACATGGGATAGAAGCACATATATAAATGAGTGCATAAGTGTACATAAACCCATGAAATCTAAGAATTTCCTTCTTGCTTTCATTGTCATTTTCTTCATTTTGCTTTTACTGTAGTTTTGTAAGCTGTTGGTACTAAGGGAAACTGGGAGAAAGGTGTACCAGAACTCCTGTATGTTTTTTGAAACTTCTTGTAAATATGTAATTACTTCCAAATACAATGTTGAAAAGTTGTGTGCTGGACTCAATTGAATGTCTAACCTTGTATTATTAATAAGGTTCATTTATTTCTGATAAGGACAAACAATAAGAGTGATTAGCCCTCAAACAATAGGGTGGTCCCATGAAACTGACTGCCAATTCACTGAGAAATTTGTGCAGATACGTTTGATAATTATTGCATTTGCTTTATATTTTCCTTGCTTATATATTTTTATTATTTGTTTCAGAGGATCAGGGTGAATGCTGATAAAGCACACCACAGAGCCAGAGGAGCTGGGCTCCGATTTCTATTGATTTCATTGTTGAACTAGCAGTTTCCTCAGCTCCAGTACCTACAGTCGATAATGAAAACAATTCTTTCATTTTCTTGAATGGTTTTATACTATTTTGGTATGTTTAATATTATTGTATCTGAAACTATGCTCAACTATAGCAGAGAAAGAGATATTTTGATAGCTACTGTTAATGTCCGGTTGTCTTATTGTAAAGTGTTATGTTGCTTATGTTGTTCTGTTCTGATCTGCTTTGTTCTGCGCTCTTTTGTTTTATTCTCTTTAAAATAAAAAAAAAAGAAAAAGAAAATACGTAAACATCAATGAACGTACTGGTTCTCTAAAAGGTTCTAATTCATTTTTAAAACATTTCCTATTTTACCATGTCCTACTTGGAATTCATTTGGGGGCCTGGCATTAGATGATTTTAGAAGGGGAGAAACCACATGGGAACAAAATGTTGAGATATTATGGATGTTTACTCATTCACAAAGATACACGAGCAAGATTCGAAGCCTTTCAGTAGAGGTGCTTGTGCAAGCCAGGTTCCTCTTTCTGTATCAGGACAACCTGAGGTCTCTAACTTATAAAGAGGGAAGGTTTGTTTTGACTCACAGTTTTAGATCTTCTGGTCCGTACATTGCTCCAGGCCTGGTGAGGCAGCACGTGTGGCACAGCAAAGCCACTTCCTTCACGGCTGGCAAGAAGACAAAGGAAGACGAAGAGGCCAGGGCCTGCCTCCCATGACCCAGATACTTCCCACAGGATTGCACCTCTTAGAGGTTCAGCACCTTCTGAGAGAGACGCTGGTGACCACACCTGCAGCTGTTGATCTTCAGGGGATGGCTAAGATCCAAACCCTAGTGAAACTGTACGCATATGTGTAAACAGTGTATGTGGACAAGATTTTGACTGATTCCAAAGGAAATGTCATACCTTATCAAGGAACACTGAATACCTATAAAACTTGTCCAATTCATGTTTTGAAAATCCATTGAATTAAAAGTGAGTTTGAAAAGAGTGAGGAACACTATTCCTTGCAGAAATAGGATGCATCTCTTAAAAACCTGAATGTCTACACAACGGAATAAGGAACTGTAAGCTGGAAATGTAATGTTGAACATACTGTTGTGGAAGACGAGAAAAAGCATTGCTGAGGGAAGAATGCAGAATGGGTAAAAGTACACAAAGAGACCACCCATCTAGCTTGGGGTAGACCAAGCAGGTGTACTCTTGCATTTAAAATGAAAGGGAAATATGTTTTCAAAACGATAGCCCAGAAGGGAGGCTGGAAAGAGGCTTAAGGACTCAGGAGACTCCTTGTTTCTCTCAGAATACGTTGTTGTGTAGATTTGACACTGACCTCACATTCACCCTAGACATAAGCTTGAAATTACAGGAAACACAAACCCTTCAAAGTTGAGCAGAAAATAAGCCCGATGGACTTCCCCGGCACTGGTGAATATGGTGACAGAGACACGCTGCAAAGCCTCTCCAGGGCTGTAAGCACAGTGTGGGTAACGAGGGAGGATTGACATAAAGACAGAAAGGGTTTCATCTCTTTGGTCATGTTTGAGATAGTGCTATTGACATAGTTACTCAACAGTGTTTGGATGCTTCAAGACACAGGAATTATCATTCATGGTGTAGGTGTGATAATACAATTACGGGAATGCTTAAACATGGTTATTTCCTAGAGTTGCATGCTGAAATATTTAACTTATATTTGCTTAGATTTGTGGTGCTTAGATTTGTTTCCAAATAATGCAGATTTGGGGAAGTAGGTGAGCTGTAATAAAAAAGTGTTTAAGAGTTGATAGTTACGGAGTCTGGGATACACACAACAATCTTATTCTCTCAACTTATTATATATTTGACATTTTCCATGTTAAAATATTAACAATGTCATCAAAGTCGAGCCAGATCTGAGAATTTTAGAAGAAAATGTTCTGTTTTCTTCAATACCTCCGAGGACGTTCTCAGAGAAAGCCATTGTTAACAACCCTACATAATTTCAATACAGAGCAAAGACTAAGTGTTTTTTCTAATGCTGTTTACTGAATTTCATTGTTTAACTTCATTTCAGACCATAAGATTGCTGGAGTCCAATTTAGGGTTTTAAAAACTCATTTCACTTGGACATGAAAGGAAACTTAACACCAATTCTTTTCTAACTAGTGTTTGGTGCAGTTTTGTGGAGTGACAAACTTCGGACCTGCACATCCTGTTGTTGGTCCCCAACTCCATCGATGGTTGCAGAGGGAGGACCTTCACTCTGTAAGGCACAGGCATCCATCGTGGCTCTAACATTTTGAAGCTCTGTAGATCTAACTGCAGATAGAAGTGATGATGCCTATTTTATGAAGGATTCATGAAACTTAGATGAAAAAACAAAGCATACAGTGCTGAAGATGGTGGTTAGAAATTAGTAGGTGCTCAATAAATGTTCTATATGCTTTATCTTCCACTTCTCTTCTGGGGGTATGGTAATTGGAGGGAATAATTACTTCTGTTTGATGTTGGCACTGGGTGAAATAATGAGGTAGGCACAGTGACTAGGAGCTGTTATTCTTCCTGTCAGAGTGTCACAGGATGAAGAGACTCCATGCAGCAGGAAGCTTATCACATGTAGGCTTTATGGATATACAGTCATTTGAACACGAGGTCACAGACATGTGTTTTTGAACAACTCATCTGCTGATCACAGTAGGATGTTCATGAAGAAAGTCCTTGCTGAACAATAGTTAAATATAATAGCAACGTTAAGTGAGTGCTGGTTTTTATTTTTTAAATCACTAAGCTCTCAGCATTCTACGTGATCAATATAGGTTTGAATAACACACCATCTAGTACTTATGACACATCAGTGAATTCATTGGTCATATTTTATCTCACACATCAATATTATAAAGTAGGTGTTGTTATCCTCACTGAAAAGGTGATAAATCTGAAGCTCAGACAAGTTTAATGTTTTGACACCTGTCAGCCAGAAAAAGACTCCTCAAGTTGGAAGAGGGTTTACATCCATATCCATATGGTTACAAAGGCAGAACTCTCAACCTCTAGACAGGTTCTGATTGATGTCAGATTTGCTAAAATGTTACTATTTAAAAGAAAAGGGAAGGGGGGAAGAGAACAAGAAGTCACCAAGAAGCAAGCCCTCCTTGCAAATCGATGCCATGCGCAGCCTGCTGTGGGAGAGCCAGATGCCAGCCCCTTCCGGAACATGGGCTGGGAAACAAGAAGAGCTTGCCCTCGTAAGCAACTGGCTGATCTGGAGAAATACAGGTTGTGAGGGTAGCTATTGAAGTAAAATACAATTTAATGCTTGTAGTGTTTAGTGTTTCACTGACTTTGCAGGTCTAGGGCCAGTGATCTGATCATCTATTCAGAAGATCACAGTGTGCAGTGCAGCATCTATGGGGATCTCCTTCTGAAGCTGGTAGCCATTGCTGATTCCCTATTATCTTGTTTTGAAGTCCTGTATCATTTTCATTGCTTTGTTGGGTTAGGTTTTATTCTGTTTTATTTTGATGATTTTATTATAGCCAATGGCACGGGCAGTTATTTCAAAGATAACAAGATAAATTATGGTAGCCATTTTGGATTTACTATTATCTTGTTTTGAAGTCCTTTATTGCATTCTCTGTTTTTTTTTTTAAACTGGTTCTATTCTGTTCTGTTTTGTTTGATTTTTACTATGTCTGAAGGCCTCTGCAGCTATTTTGAAGACAAGAGGCATTATGGTAACCATTGTAGATTTCCTATTGTTTTGAAGTCCTGTGTCATTTACACTGGTTTGTTTTGATTGGATTTATTCTCTTTAAAATAAAAAAATAAAAAGGGAATGTTTATTTAGTTACTAATTTGTTCATTAAACATCTGTTGAGTGCCTGTTACTTTGGAACTTACCTAGCTCATGTGAGGCCCTGGCTTCCATCCCCATCAGTGCTCCCTAAAAAGAGAGAGACAAAGTCTGGGTCAGTGCTCTGTTACAAATCATATGCTAGTGAAGAAAGTTCTAAATAAATAAGCAAATAAATATATAGTGATATGACAATGATAAGTTACTCAGATACTGTGGCTCACTAATTCCCTTTAGGAACTAATAACTCAGTTGAACAGATGCAACTTGGGTACGCAAAAAGCTAAAGTACAAAGCAACCTAAGTATGATAATATGAACTTCACTGTCTTTAAATTTTATGGAAAGCAAAGATGGAAACACAGAAGAGTGGAAAGATTGCCACTGGCCGTGTAGAACTCCTGGGAAGCTTTAGGCAAAAAAGAGACTAAAGTAAAGTAGATAGGGTTTGGCTGCTTGGAGGAGGGAGGTATTCTGGGGCAGTGAACATATCTAAGTTAATTGACTCAACTGAATTCATTTTTCTGCTGATCGTTACTGAACGTGACAGATTTAAAGAGTGCAAGTTTGGCTCCCTCACACCCAGCCTGAGCTCCATTTAATTTCTTCCGCCTAACCTCGAGGACATCAGCAGGGGGCCTGGAGTCTTCTGCCCCCACTCCCCAAACCTGGAAGATTGATGTGCGTTTTCAAAAAAGAAATGCAAACAAAACACTGCCTTTACCACGCCCTGTGGAGTATGAAAATCTAGTGGACGCTGCCTTTCTTCGCAGTCTGCCTCCTTTTGTGTGTCATCCATCATTTGCTCCTGTTTCCCTCAGAGCTTCTGCAGAGCTGAAGTGCAAATAGCCCAGCTGCCAAATGCCTTCGTGCCTGTGTGATTGGAAGAAGGACACATTGGGATCCTTTGGGGTCCTGTCACAGCGGTGTTCAGTGCGCGGCAGAGCTTAAGGCCATGACCCAGACCTGGCTTTGAACCATTGTTCTCTGCTGGTGGTGCTATGGCATGGGAACTGGGGTCACCGGGGGTCAGACCCTGACAGGGAGCCCTTCTAGAAAGGAGTCTCTGTCATCCCTGCTTGAGCGGGTGGCCAGGGGGATACCACAGTCCCCTGGGTCCTGCAATGGAAAACTGAGTCTCTCTTGGGACCCAGGGTAGTTGAAACATATGCAAAGAAAGGGAAAGAGTGTGATTTCAGCCAGTGAACAGGAGGTGGCAAATGATTAAAAAAAAAAAGCCTATATTGATGGAGAAACTGAATGGAGAACAATGGTGTGTTTAAAAAAACACAAGCAACAATATGTCCTATTATTTAATGCTGTTTCAGGGACTCAATGCCAGCTAAAAAAGTGTCAGAAACACTTGCAGGGTGAAGGGAGTGGAATTTAATCTCCAGGACTCGATAATTGCCCATGGAGCCTTGTAACCTGAATACTCAATTGCCTTCTACATGGACTGTTTTCATACTTGTAAGGTAGTTTTCAGAAACTTTTTAAAGAGGTAGTGAGGGGTAACATGAGGTTGAAATAAGGATAAAATTCATGAGCTTTTATTACATATAGAAATTAAATTATTTAGAAATATCTGAGTTGATTTAGTTAGAGGCACATTGTTCTCAATTTTTAAATTCTTCATGATTGAACTATACTCATATTTCACTTGACAAAATGTACTTTGGTTAACTTGAGCTTGTATTAGATGCTGGGTGTTTAATAAAACTAAGCTAGGGGACATGGGACACATGCACAGGACACACCCTCTGGGATGTGCCAATCTTACAAATACCCAAAGCAAAGTCTAAGAAGAAGGAAGCTAAAAGACATCAGCTTTTAACCTAGTAGCTGTACTACTAGTTTATACATATATACTGGTTTCAAAAATCCTACCAGTGTTAAACATCATCAAGAAGATTTCACGGTGAAACCCACATTAAAGGAGGATTAGATTCAAAATCAAAGAAATAAAAATAGTAAAAAATTCCACTTTTTTTTTTAAAGTTGTGCATTCTTCTACCTTCACATATGACAACCAACGGGTACTGACTGTTTTCCCCAGCACTGACATAAGTTGCTCACTCTTGCTACTCGATGTCTCATCAGGAAAAGCATGTCTGTGTGTGTGTGTGCGCGCGGGCATGTGCACGCATGCATGTGTGTGTGCATGGGTGTGTGTGTGTGCATGGGTGTGTGTGTGTGCATAGGTGTGTGTGTGTAGGCAGTGCCATGTGGCTCTGTTCTTGACTTGGGTAAGAGTCTTTAGCTTAGCCTCCACACATTAGGTGGTCATCCTGAGCATCAAAAAGTTAAAGAAAAGAGAGAAGAGGACATTACTGTATTGAAATACGTGGCTGCTTCTCGCACGTGGAATCCACGATATAGTCCCAGGCTAGCGTGATTTTGAACCGACTGCTATGTAATCCACGGAAAATACAAGCTTCCTTACTGTAAAAAGCAGGGGGAAGTGCTGTGAAAGGGGCGTGTTAGACTTTCCCCTTCATCCACAGTCTCTTGTGGTGGTGCTTTGGTTTGTATTTTAAGGTTGTCCCAAGGCACAAAACTCAGAAGTCTTAGCGTGGGTCTCTGTATTTTGCCACGCTGGCCTTAAAGGGCATCATCAGGGCATTTCACCTGCATGGAGACTCCGGAATGTCTCAATCTGTGTTTTACGGCTGAACATGGAGCTGGCCGAAAGGGAGAAACACAAGCCAGACTCAGGAAACTCATGAGGGAGAGACAATTCCTTCCATGGGCAAGGGGCCAGGTGACAGCCCTGCTACAGAGACTGGAGACTGACGGGGTGGGGGGAGCTGGCCTAGAGAGGCCCTGCACACCCTGGGATCCTTGCTGCTGTTCCCTTCTTATATCCACCCAGCCACCTGGGATGCTCAACCCCTGGGCCAGGGTGGAGTCTGGAGACATCCAGGCTGCCTCTCCTTTCCCTGCCACCATTGCCCACACTCAGGTGGACAGGTAACCTCCAGGACTTTGGAACTGAATGGGAGGGGCTGGGTGCTGACACCAGGGGGCTGGAGGCTTCTGGAAGCAGTGGTCCAGGATGTTGAGGATTTGGATCCTGCAAGCCTATCTCTTCCCAAATCTCCACTCCGCCCCAGTCAGCTGTGGGCAGGAGGCAGTGACAGGGCATAGTTAGGTAGGTCAGAGGGGACCAGAGTGTCAGGAGTGGGTGGTGGATAATTGTCCCAGAGATTGTAGCGCTGGGCCCAGTGTGGAGTCTCCTGGCACCAGCCCATCCTCCCTGCCCCTTTGGGCCTTACTATGAAGCTCAAAGGCAAAGACAACGTTATTTGTGGAACAGTTAGAAAATGACAACCACAGAACTCAAAGCCCCAAGGGAAGAGTCTTTGGGAGCAGGAGCGCTGTGTGGTTACACAAGTCCCTAACCCATGAAGCCTGGACCTTTAGACACCTGTCCTGGTGACTTACACCCTGGATAAGGTCACATCTCCACCTGTGCCTAGAGCTCAGAGCCACTGTGTGTGGGTGCTGGAAGGGTGTGAGGGTGCTGCTGTTCCTAACGGGGATTCGTGGGTATGCAGGTTGCGTCCAGCCGTCAGCACCCCTCGGACAGAAAGCTCAGGTCATGGAGCCTGTGCAAGCCTCTCCTGCAGGAAGCAAAACTGCAAGGGAATCTTAGAGAATCAATTCCTGCTTCTCAATGGCACCCCATATCCATCTTCTTGTCTTCCTCGGTGTCCCATTTCATGGGTCTAGGAAAATTCAATAAGTGCTGTGGTATTTGCAACAGCTGAACACAGTGCTTGTCAGTTATAAATCTATAACGTCCTCCAAAAGTCTCATGTTATTCAGAGATGAGGCTCTTACAGAGCCATGACTGCTATACCCAGTCATCCCCGGACTTGGCCATTGATGAGTTCATAGCTGCGTTGTTAGAACGAGGTCCACTGGAAGAGGCGAGGGTTACTGGACGTGTGACCTGGAAGGGTATGTCTCTCCTCCCTGTTCATTCCTTTCCTCTCAGCTTCCTGGAAACCATGAAATGAGCTTCCTGGATACCCCAGGTCCTCCTTTCTACTGTGATGTCTCTGCCTTGGAGCCAGCTAACTAACTATGGACTGAACACCTTGAGCCACGTTGAACCTCTCCTCCTTTTACATGGGGGTCAGGAATTGTTGCCAGGATGGGTTAGTGACTAATACACTGTGTGACACTGTTGACAGTTAGTAAACCTTCATTCCGCTCTTGAACTCATAGGAAGGCTTGCTGTAGTGTGCAGCGGATGAGACGGTATGGAGTCCGCAAAGGCAGTGAGGAGAACTCTGACAGCTGGAATTAAGTAGCTTTTCTTTGAAAAATAGTGAGTCTTGCATATGTGGATATTGTATTGTCTCCTAGTTAAGAAATTATCATATTTCATGGATCACTAGCCATGTTCACCCCTCAAAGAACTGGGGGAACAATTCTGCTGTCAGCCCTGTATATCTACAGGGCCACATGGTGGTCTGTGTTTCATAGAATTCTGCCACTGCTGCGCTTCCAAGTTCACTTCAGAATCTTCTCTTGGATGCTTCAACTATATCCTGAGCAATTAAAAAATCAATCTGTGAAAACATTTACAACACAGTTTTCACCACAGCGTGTGGTTTGTGGGAGGTTCTATGTGTACAGTCATGGCCGGGTGGCACTAAGCCAGGTCTTTCTCCTGCCTGTTTTCCCAGCATCCAACACAGGGCTCAGTACAGAGAGGAAAGGCAGCACGTATTTATTCATGGGACAACAAAACCAGCATATAAAGCATGACAGATCACTATGAGCACATGTCTTATTTGGTGAAATCACATACAGTGCATGGAGCTCTCCACACGGGGCCTGGCTATGGGGAAACAGCAGCCTGAGGATTTGGGGCAGGTGAGGGCTGGATTCCGGAGCTGTTCTCTTGCCAGCCCATCGTCCCCATGTTTCCACTCTGACTCTCTGCTCTTCCACCTTTGCTCACTGCATGGCTGATTTCCTGCTCAGCCCCTCCAGGGTGACTCATGATGTGACCTACTTTTTGGGCTCCCTCCTTCCTCCTGGTTCCCAGACTCTGACGGGCATTCTCCTTTCCTGGCGTGGAGTTTCTGCAGACAGAGATCTGGTAGCAGCCCCATCTTGGCATGGCCTGAGGAATCTCCCATTCCATCTTCACTCCCACATCTCCCTTTTCTCCCAAATCATCCACTGCCAGCCCCGATGGGTCTTGTCCCAGGTTGGAATGATTTACTTTCTTCAACTGCCAAATTCATCTTTGTTCTGAAAATGCCTTTGGTTGTTTGAGTTCCTTGCTTTTTTATGTCTCTTTTGGTAAGCTCAATTCTGTCTTTCTTTTCTTATCTCTGTTTTCATCAAAAATATTTCCTATACTTAATATATATGCAGCTGTCCTAAAGAAAAATCCTGAAGTCTCCTTGTTTCTTGAAAACTAAAACTCACCTCTATCACATTTGCTCCATGTTGAGTTGTATACACCACTAGACATCATCAGTTGTGCTACTCAAGGTGATTTCTGCCAGTGCTTCTGGGTATGGAGTGTTTCCTAAAGACCCACATGCATGGTTTGGTCACCAGCATGGTACCATTGGAAATGATGGAACCTTTAAGAAGTGTGGCCTGGTTGAAGGAAGTGAGGTCACTAGGGGCGTGGCTTTGAAGAAGATATTGGGATTCCAGCTCTTCCTCTTTCTCTCTTTGCTTCCTGGTAGCCATCTTGAAAGCATCTATGCTGTGCTCCCTGCCATGAGGTTCTGCTTCTCCACAGACCAACTGACCGTGGATTGAAATCTCTAAAACCACAAGCCAAAATAAACTTTTTCCTTCGTACTGGTTGTTTATCTTGAGTATTTTGTCATATTGACAGAAAGATAACTAACACATTGTCCTTGCATTCTTGTGAGGCAATAAGAGCATACTGGGCATGGAATGTATACACAACAATAAATATCCTCTGCTTTTGGCCGCACTCACTTCTAGAGGTTTTTCCTGTTTGTGTTTCCACTTTTTTGTTCTGCCAGCTCTCGAATGCCTTTTTCTTCAAAAGGAATCATTCCAAGTACATGGAGAAAAGCTTGAAAGAGTCCACCTTGGGCATCCTTCATCAGAATAAGAAGCAACAGCTTTTACTACTGAAAACAGTAAACCCTCATCACCTGTTTGGAATCCCTGCTGTTAGTCTGTTCCAAATTTCTTTCTCTTAAACTCAGCATCTTTGAGTGTTGTTATCTGCTTCAGTTGAGTTAGTTTATTTTTTCCTCAGTGACTGCTTTGTTAGTTAGCTTTTTATTGCTATGAACAAATACCTGGCAAAACAACTTAAAAGGAGAAAAGTTTATTTTGGCTCACAATTTCTGAAGTGGGTTGGCTCTGTTGCTTTATGGCCTGGGGGGAGACAGAAACATCACAGCAGAAGGGCTTGGCAGAGGAACAGTGCTCCCCTCATGACAGAGGAAGAGAGAGCCACCCAGGCTAGGAAGAGGAACAAGGCAGGGACCAAATTTAGTCCCTGAAGTCACTACCTCGTGATCACCTCCCTTTAGCTAAGACTCGCTTCTATCACCTCCCCCAAAGGCTATCAAATTATGATGTCATCAATAGATTAGCAAACTGATCAGTTAGAATCCTCACAATCAGTCACTTAGAGACCCCATTGGCTGGTAACCAAGCCTTGCAGATAGTGAGCTTTTGGAGGACTTACCATGTATAAACCATAACACTAGTGAAAAGTAATGATTGAGTAAAACATAATTAGGCAGGTGGCTCTACAGGTAAATTAACTCCACAGAACTACACAAAAAAAGAGGGGAATAGTTGTGGATTCTCCACTTTGATGATGATGAGGAGGATGTGGAGAAAGAAGAGGAAGATTTGGTCACATAACACTTTAAGGCATGTTCTACCCTGTATTTTTTAACATCCAGCTGAACCAGGCACCATTTTGAACTTTCTTTTGAATGAAGTTAAAGGTCATACTTTTGAGCCAATGGTGAACAATCATTTGGAATAAGGCGATTTCATAGCATCACAGGGTTGGAAGAAATCTTAGTGTACCTCAAGCAACCACTAGCAATTGTCCTGATTGCTTCTCTTCAATTCCTGCCAGGAGGGTGGTCCGATGCTGCCGGAACACTTTGGAGATGCTTTATTCTCTGAAGCACTAGGAGGCCCTCTCTTTGATCATCTTCCTGCTCATTCCTGGGGCAATTGCACTTTTCCTGTGGTTGAGTGACAATGTACTCCAAGGAGGACGGAGGTAAGAACTGCAAGGCAGGCTGGCCAGTGCCAGTTGTATAAGGGCAGTTAGGTCAGAACAGACACCATTCACATTAATAGAGGTCCTTTTGAATTTGTATTTTATCTGCATAGCTGGTAAGAACATCAATTGTTCTCGCATGGTAAGTTAACAGCTTTGCATACTTTAGAGGCAATGAGCCTAAACAAAAAGGAATATTCTTCCAGTGGTTTGTATTAGAGCCAAGAGGAGTCGTTGTGCATACCATGTGCAGAAGGGATTTACTGGGCTTCAGAACAAGTCTCTGTGCTGCTGATGGTGTATTGAGTTAGTCTGAGCCCCTGTATTGTTCCAATGCTAGCCTTTCGCTAATGTTAACCATGAGGTAAGCTCTAACTTCTTTTCTTTAAAACTAAATCTCACCTCTTTTCTTAAGCAACAGCTCACACTAAATAACGGCCATCTCAAATACCTCTTTTCCACTGTACTGATTACTAAAAGGAGCGGAGGGCTTTCTCAAAATTTTTTTTCATACATTCCTTTTTCTATATAGCCAACTCGCCAGAAGCTAGCCTCGCGTGTAGAACGCAGTCATCTTTAGAATAATATCTCACATTTATAAAATGTATAGCAGTATGAAACAAATCTTTCTTTGTCTCTTGTTGTCCTGTATCTCACTGGTGACAGTTTTAAAGAGATAACTCTCAGGACAAAGAACACAGATTACTAAACAGCCACTGAAATCATCTTCGGAGGGTTTGGTCTGGGAATTTTGAACTATTCATGGCCAAGAAACTGCTTGATGTTCCTTGAGCAGGCACACGGAAACATGGGCCTCGAACAGCTCCAGTTGATGTGCTTGGGCTGGAACCTCACGTGTCACCCAAGGACGAGCTGGAATGGGGTGTCCAGAGCAATACGCAGAGCAAAACTTAAGGAGAAAGGGTAAAACATAAATGAATGACTGGCAGAACTAGGAAAGCCCTCTGCAGGCAGACGTGGAAAAAATAGGGCTTTGTTTGGTAACAAGCTGTGGGCCTTACACGCGGGTGCTGGATGGAACATTTGAGGTGGACATATCTCTGAGTTGCTTTTGTAAGAACAGCATACCACAGATGGAGCTGATTCACCTACTTATCCCACACTTCTGCGACAGTCTGAACACAAATGCTCAGCCCTTCATTTTTCAACTGGGAATATTTGAAAATGTTCCTTTATTCATTGGATGTGGATTGTCCTTGGGGAGATGGAATGTGGCCACAGGGGAAATAATTTGGCCAGATCCTTAAGTTTCTAAGAAGCTCTCTAAAATTTTATTTCTTTAGAGGCAGAATGGTCAGTGAATGTGGGCTTTTTCTCCATCTCACCATAATGTGAATAATTAATTATACTATAAATTGTATTTCAAATAGTAATAATCTATGAGTGAGATATATTTTGTTTGAAAATATTACCCTCTGAACGACAATCTATTTGTGATCCTTTTAGAAGACTGAAAGAAAGCAGATTCAAAAATGTATACATATATATTAATTCCAGAATTTAAAATATGCATAAGATGCCATGAACGATAAGTGCATAAGCATCTGTAAATTTTAGAAAATATTCATAGGTGCTTGTCTGCTAGTCAAGGTCAAGGTCACTATCTAGACATGCCTTATTACCCTTTGGTTGCTTTTGTTGTTAAGATGTAAGGAAAGGCAAAAAAGGAGGAACCTCTATGTACATATGCATGTATGCATGCAAGTATTTATTTATTCTTTGGTTTTTTTGAAAGTCTCTCCTTATGTTGGCCTTAAACATAAAATCTGCCTCCCTAGCATTGCCAGTGCTAACGTTAAAGGTGTGCAACAACTTTCCGGCAGGTGCTTCTATGTAAAAGACTGCTCTGAAGTCTTTGCCAGCCTGAGTAGAATTCAAAAACATCAAGGGTTCTACGACAGCCTTCTCTCAAAGGTCCCTGGCCCAAGACTTGACACACTACCAAGGCACAGACTACACTACCCAAATTGCTTTAGGCTGACCCACCAGAGGCAGTAGCAGCAACAAGATAGCACCTTGAGCAATCCAGAAATCTGGACTTTAAAGACAGGCAGCTTACATTTTGGTTCCTGTAAGAAATGGGTGATTGAAAACTATTTTCCTTTAACTGAGTTAAAAATAGCAGAAACTGAACCAGCTTATCCTACGAAACACTTAACAGAGTAAAATGAGTGCTTCACTTTTTTTTTCTTTCTTTCCTTCCTTAAAAAATGCTTTGCACTGGACTGATCAGGCCACTGCCAGAGGGACGGAATGCTAACCATGCCACTGGATGGCAGATCGGAGGGGGACCTGCCTTTCACCCTCATTATAGGCTGGACAGGGGAATGCACTATATTCTCTATTGCATATGAGCAGGGAATAACTTTCCCAGGGTATTTTCCTTTTGCATTTCTGACTCTTATTGCATTGGAAGCTTGTCCATGTCCCCAGCAGGGACCATTTTTCATAATAAGGCTAAAAATATGCCGGAAATGTTTACTTTAGCACTGCCTATGAGTGTCAGACCTGAAACTGACAGCCCTCCCTTTCCTTCTGATCCCATTTCATCGTTTCCTGGAGAAAGTCCCACTGTGTTCCTACTGGTCTCTCCCACTGTTATTCTTCTGATAGACTTCATACCCTCGAGTATATTGCAACACCGAATAATTGTATGAATTTGTTCTGCATCCCTCTAAAACACCAGTTTTGTTCTTCCTTTTTGAATGTTTCTAATGACTTGACTCATAGGCTTCAAAATGTTTTTCCTGCAGTGGGAATGTGGTGGCACTGACCTATCCATCATTTTAATTAGTGGCCCTTGTGACCAGTGAATTGCCTCTAGAATTGAGGATGCTATCGATTTCCAACAGACTCCACTGTTTTATTTAAAGACAATAAACTGAGGAGCATGTGTTTTAGTTAAGAAGATTTGGATTAAGTCAATTTATGGCTGTAGGTCTTCGGTAGACTGTTTCCATGTATGTATGTCTTCTGCAAAGTGAATACATGAATTTGTTGAAGTAGACACAACCATACACCTGGTGTGCTTAGCATAGTGCCTGGATTATTTTAGATAGAAAGCCTGCGACCATGATCTCACTTCTAGTCACATGAAACAGCTGGCCTAAACAGACGACATGGGGAAAGCGGTCTCATTATGATTGGAAATGTCTCAGTTTTTCCTGATTTCTGGAAATTATAACATTCAAGCTGCTTAGACCAGTGGTTCTTGAATGGGGAAGGTTTTGCTCCCTCAGTGGATATTTGGGAATGTTTAGGGACTTTTTGGGCGACGAAACCTTCACAGTGGAGTGTGTATCTGGCATCTAGTGGATAGAGGCTACCGATGTTGCTAAACGTTCTATCGTGCACAAGACAACAAAGAATTACTGGACTTAACAAGTCAATAGTGTGGAGATGGAGGAGCCCTGGGTTAGAATATACACTCTAGGGTCTGTTTGGTCTGGAAAATTATCACTTAAGTTTTTCAAAGAAACAAACCTGTTGAGCTCCTCAGCATGCCTCATGTATCCTAGGACCAGTTCTGAGTGTCAGCTATGTTCGGGACCTGGCAGTGGTGGCGACTATGATAGTGTCTGGGTTTCCGAAGCCCTTGAGCTTCTGGAGGCCGTGAGGCTAGATAATGCGCAAAGGAGAGAGGAAAGAATTAGCAAAATCCTGCTGATAGCAAATGCGTGCATTAAATCCTAGAGAGTAAGTACAAATTAGAAGCAGTTCAGATGGTTTAATATCATTCCTAAGACTAAAGGAGAATTTTCCAAACTAAATTCATCTCCATTGCAAGTTGATATTTTCAGCGACTTAAGGAGTTTTACTAGTTTGTGGTAATATGTAGAGACCAGCCTGTCTGCAGAATATCTGCTTCTTTTTCCAGTCTAGGCGATGCCAGACACCAGGAGTGGAGAAGGCCAGCTTTGAGCTTACAAAAATGATATTCATTTTAATGAAGATAAAAGCTTTATTTTTATTACAAAGTTAAAAATTCTCTTAATTCAGTAAAAATATTTTGTTTCAGTCTCCCAGCCTTTCAAGCTCCGTGTTTCACTTTCCTTGGGGGAAAGTGTTGTCTGCCTCCATTAAGTCACAAAGGGACTGGATTCAATTTAGAGATCTACCTTTACACATAGTCACATACACTAACCAGTAATGATTCACAGTGCAGACATTTTCCTACATGCATGGAATAAGTGTTTTCAGGTTATTCTGCTTTGTCCTCACTCTGCATGCTTTAGATGGGTACTGTACTTTGCTTATGCTGGTCTTTTTATGATCTCTTCAGGATCAATTGATTGGCCACTACAGTCAACTAAGGTGGTCCCATAAAAAGAGGAATATATGCACCCACTTGACATCTAGGTTTATAGCTCATGGTAAATTGAAAATTTCTCAAACATATATTATTCTATTCTTGACACTTAGATATCATTTTGCTTGTATTGGAATGCTGTTCTGCTCACATTACATTTTTTATTGCTATTGAGGTTGTTGGTGTTATAATTGCCTGATTGATTGAAGCTAGCATGGAAATTTTCACATTAAGGTACACTTCATTTTTGCTTGTCATTCAGCCACCTTATTGAGATATCATTTGTTTACCATAAAATTCAGTCATTTTAAATACACAATTCAATGAATTTTTAGTAAATTTACAAAACTGTATAAGCAACACTAAAATTGACATTTTATAACATTTTCTTATAACATTTCCAACATCCTCCTGAGCTCTCTCTTCAGGAGAAGACATTCATGACTTCAGAACTGCCTCAGAAAGTGACAGGAATGATAGGATAAGTGTACTGGAAGCGAAGGAGAGGATTTCAAAGAGGATTAATAGCAACAGGTAGCCACTGTTGGTACCCTGTGGTCTTGTCATGAAGTGCTCTGTTGCTTGCATTGTTCTCCTCTGATTTGTTTTGTTCTGTTTTGTTTTGTTCTATTCTCTTTAAAATGAAGAAAATAGGGCTGGGGATTTAGCTCAGGGGCATAAGCACCTGCCTGTGAAACATGAGGTCATGAGTTCGATCCCCAGTACCAACAATAAATAAATAAATAAATAAATAAATAAAGAATAGCAATGTATCTTTTACTGTAATAAATTTATCAAACTTAAACTTTCACTGTATTTTTGATAGCTCTTTGAATATCTCCATAAATCTAGGCTTTTGGATATTTTACAGAACTGGAGTCACATGCGGCAGTCTCTAACATCTCACTTCTGCCAGGTACTTTGATGGAAGCTCCCCTATGTTGCACCATCTATCCACGCTATGTGCCTTCAATATCAGCAAATAGTACTCATCAGAATACTGCGTCTTACCTACCCATTTGTATTAGTCCACTTTCTGTTACTGTGACAAAATACCTGATACAAACAACTTAGGAGGGAGGATTTATTGTGTCTCGTGGTTTTGAAGGTTTTAGTCTGTGATTTGATAGTTCTGTTGCTGTGGGGCTGAGGTGAGAGAGAACATCCCAGAAGAAGGGTGTGGTGCAGCAAACTGTTGGTCTCATGGAAGCCAAGAAGCAGAGAAAGGGGAAAGCAACCGTAGAAAAGAAGGCAGGGGCCAGAAATAGTCCCCGAGGTCATGTCCACGCCATCCACTGTCTCCCAAGAACCCCCCACTTAGCTCCATCACCTCCCAATGATGCCATCAAATGATGAACCCCTCAAGGGATTAATTCACTTGATGAAATTGGCACCTCCACAATCCAAGTCAGTTCCCCCAAAGCCCTTCAGCTTTTGGCAGCCAAGCACACGAGTTTTGGGGATCCTTTTAACTGAAATCACAGCACTAGTCATCCACAGTTGCACATGGGGGATGGGCTTGTTTTGTACAACATCTACACTAGCTACCTGTCGCCATGCTATTAAAAGCAATGCAGCTTATTCTCATTGATAAATTATATGGACACCATGCGCAGAAAAGATACAGTGGAAAGGGCATTGTAAAGGGCGTCCACAGATTCTGCTTTTATCTCCTGATGTAAACCACATAAGATCACTTAGTTTTTCTATGTGTCCTGTGACTATTTATAAAATGAAAATCGAAGAATCAAAGTTCATTGTTCCTTTGTTGTAAAAATCGTCCTATACTTAGTCAAGACAACACCTTATTCTAAGTAAGTGATATCACCTGGAAAGTAAGTCTATAAGTAAGGTTAGAGCACATGTAGCTGCTTGATTCAACATAAAGAAAGCTGTTTCTTACTGAAGATACCAAGGACTGTGAGGCCTGGAGTCTGGAAACCTGCTGATGCTCACTCCTTCCTCTCAGGATGACCCGCATAATCCCCGGTGGTGAGATGATTGGGCTGAGGAAGCACCTGAGACATGAGCAGTGCCATCTGTTTTGGCCAGTGGCTCCTGACATGTTTTATTGGACCAAAAGTATTATCACTAGTAAGCCAATCCTTCTGTAGACATTTGGAATAAGGAGACATGAACAGAGAGTTGAAGAACAGAGAAGCCTAAGAACCACAGAAAAAGTTCATACATAGTAGAGATGAGACATCAACAATTATAGCAGAATTGGACATGTACAGCCAGAGACACCCACTGCAAGATTTGGTACAAGTAAGGAGTAACCCTGAAAACCAACTAATGCTTCCTACCAAGTGTCTGTCCAGCAACAGAATTCTGAAGAGGTACTATTAGAAATATATATAAATATGCAAACTAAATATTTTAGATTGTGAAGTCATCATGATTTTACTGCTCCCATCATATTAATAAGAGTTAAATACTAGGTGAAGAAACTAATAGATTTCAGGTTGATGGAAAGCACACCCACCACCCACAGATTTAAGGAAGAGAGGTTTATTTGGCTCATGGTTACAGAAGATTCAGTCCATGGTAGCCTGGTCTATATCTCCAAGCCTTCTGGTGGAAAAGGTCTACTTCATGGTCAGTGGGGAGCACAGCAGGGGAACAGTGCCAGAGCGGAAGGTGTGAGGGACCAGATGTAGACCCCAAGGTCACACCTCCATGACTGATCAAGACACACTCAGTGTGCTTACTAATCCCCTACCTGGCCCCCAAGCCAACAAAGTTGACCATTAGGCTTATTCGTCACAAATAGGATGCATTATTTTTTTAAAAATGCTTATTTATCTGCAAGTAAGTCTGAACTCTATTA
>PVJX010028793.1:0-23543 GCA_004027295.1 Dolichotis patagonum | reverse complement strand
GTAGTGCATTATTAGTTATGAGAAAATCAAGTTAAGGCTGTTATCTCTACGCTTTTCAACTTTTTATTCTGCAAGAGTTTCTTTTTAAATTTTAACATATTGTCTTAGTTACTTTTCTCTCCTTTCTGAGACAAAAATACCCAATACCCAAAGTTAAAGGGAAGAAGGTTTAATTCAGCACAGAGTTTGTAAAGGATTCAGCCTGTAATCAGCTAGCTCCAAGGCAGGGGGGCATGGCAGAGGAAAAACAGTTCACAGCTGCAGAAGATAGCAAAAGGAAGCAGGACAGGGGGAGAGCAGACAGGCCTCTTTCCCTCTGATTGTATGCAGGCTTCCTGCCCTAAGGTATACGCAGCACTCACACCCTTAATCCCAGCGTTGGACCTTGAATCAATCACAAACTCTAGATTCAGCCAACTCTGCAAAGCCTGCCCTTCATGACTGCATGAGGTTTTGGGGGGACATCCAGATAAACCATAGCATATGTGTTTATCCAATTGTTTGGTAATATATGCTTGTGTTATAAAATATAGCCAATCAAATACAGCTTGGAACAATTCTCCCTCATTTGTCTCATACACTGAATGTCTGTTCTCCCTGTAAGAATCTGCTCCTTTCAGTTTCTCACAAATTCTTGTACAGTTTCTTTCTATATTGGTATGGCTCAAGAGTGGTTTGTCCCACCAAAACTCATGTTGAGTCTTAATTCCTCCCCTTGGCAGTATTGGGATAAGAAGCTATGAGAGTTATTTAGATCATGGACCAGAGTTCTCATGAACAGATTAGTGCTGTGTCGTAGGAGTAATTTCTTGCTTGCAGCTAACTGGATTAATTCCAAGAGCAGAGCATTGTAAAGCAAGGTTATCATTGTGTACTGTTTCTCTTGCACACATCAGCCTGCCCTTGTGCTTTTCCTCCGTGCACGGACCAGCACAAGGTCCTCATCAGAAGGCAAGAAGGTGCCAGCACCACGTCCTTGAAGTTCCTTACCTCCAGAACTTTAAGCCAAATAAATCTCTTTTCTTTATTAATGTCCCAGTCTTGGGTATTCTGTTGCTGCTACATATAATGGGCTTAAACATATGGACATAGGAAATGTGCACATACAGAGAGACAATGAGATCTCAATTACTGTGGATCCTAAGTAAGCCAAGTTCATAGAGTCAAGATGGAGACAGAGTTACCAGAGACTAGGGGACGGCAATAGTATTTGTAAGAGATATTAGCAAATTTTCTTGCATAGAATTATTTCTTTATAATATACAAGTTTTTTATAATGTGTCTTATCTTATGCCATATAAACATTAACTCACGGTTATGGGTACTACTCAGTTACCCAGCTGTGAAAGGCTCTGGGTTCCATTCTTAGCACCACTAACAAAACAAAAACAAAAAAATTCAAGGAACAAAGTCCAAAAATTAAGAGTCAAACTGTAAAACTCTTAAAACAAATATGTAGGTGTAAATCTTTATAATTTTATATTTGACAATGAAATTCTAGACATGATACAAAAGCATAAGCAACAATAGGGGAAAGTAGATAAAATAAACTTCATCCAAATGTAAGACTTTTGCCAAGGGTTTAGCTCAGCGGCACAAGCACCTGCCTGGCAAGATCAAGGTGATGAGTTTGATCACTGGTCCAAAAAAAAAAAAGACTTGTGTACCAAAGAAGTAAAAGAAGACAACAGCTCACAGGATGGAAGATGATATTTGCCAGCCCTATTTCTGTTCAGGGTCTAGTATGATTTTCTGTTTTCTTAGATTCTGCATATGTATTCGGCATCCATTAACAACAGAGCTAACCTGGCAGCCAGAGCCTCCCTCCCTCCTGCAGCTCAGCCTGCCTGGAACTCTACTTTCCCCTCAGCCTGGCTGATACAACCCAGCTGTGCCACCGCCCCCCTTCTTAGTGAGCTTCCTCACTCCAAGCCGGGATTTTCCAACCAGAAGTCATGTTAGGGCCAGGTGCCAAGCAACTAGAGACCACTCTTGTGGCCCGTGCACGGTGGAATTACTCAATGGTGGCCAAGTTTTTTACTCTGCCTACCTTTCCCTTCTTGCAGAAACCTCTCCACAGGTTATTCCTGGCCCTCTCTCCAGTCCTGGGCCTCCTGACCATCCTGGTGTCCCCTGCCACCCCGTGCGTCCTGCTATGTTCCCTCCCTCTCCTGTCAGTGGCATTGACCTCTCAGTAAATCTCTTCCATAAATTAAATCCTGCATGTAAAGAATCTATAAAGAATTATTACAACTCACCGACAAATCTACAACTCAATTTAGGAACAGTCAAAGAACTTGAAGAGGCATTTCTCCAAGGAAGATATGGGAAGGATGCTCCACCTCGTTAGTCACCCGGGAAATGCAAGCAAAAGCCACCACATGCATAAAAGGTGAATGCAGTTAGCACCACTGAAATGTATACCTAAAAATGGTTAAAAGAGTACATTTTACGTAATGCATATTTTTGCCACAGTAGGAAAAAAATACCTATATATACAGGATTGTATTAGTCCATGTTCTCCAAATAAACAACCAATAGGATTTGTCCATTTGCTCTCTTGCTTGTTTATATATTATGAGATATCGAATGTCTCATATGATTATGATTATTAAGTTGGAGATCCAGGAGCTGAGGGTGAAATTTGAAGGTCAGAAATCCAGGAATGCAGAGGTAGAAAAAGCTGACCTTTTGTGCTACCCAAGCCTTCAACATACAGATGAGGCTCCCTGCAGTGGAGAGCGCCCTCCACTTTATTCACTCTCCAGTTCAAATGCCAGTCTCTTCCAGAAACGCCCTCTCAGACACACCAGAAATAAGCTTGATCAACTAACTCTCTCTGCATCTAAAGGTGAAAAATAAAATTAACCACCATAACCATAAACCATAAAAATACAGATAAGACCAAAGACTCTCAACACACATGAAGGTATGGACAGCTGTTTTTAGGAGAATGACAGACACTATGACAGCCATTCTTGGCTTCCCTATTGTCTGGTCTTGAAGACCTGAAACGCCCTCCTTGTCCCGCTCAGATCAATTCCATACTATGTTGTTTCATGTGAATTCCCTGTATGTGAAGATATGGACAACTTTTTGGAAGAAAACATAAGTCAGTATGATAGAAAATGAATATCTCCAATTGTCTAGTTTTGGAATTTATGTCCCTTACATTGCTTTCTTGTGATTCGCTTTGTTCTGTTTTGTTGTGTTTAATTTTACCCTTTTGATATAATTGAATGTATATTTGAGTGGGTAAGATGGATGACCATATTGCTGTTTTTTTGTCAGATCGTGGAACAGAACTGTTAACAGACTCACTGTTTGAATGTCTACATGTTTTAACTTTATAATTTGAACAACTATTTCCAAGAAGTCAGTATGTAATTTGTCAAGTAATAATCTCTTAGGTTTTTTTGTTGTTGTTCTTTTCCTTTTTTCCTTGGAATTCGGTATTGTTGCTACCCTTTGTTCTGTTTTGTTTTGTTTTGTTTTGTTTTGTCTTGTTTTTCTTTCTTCTCTTTAAATAAGTAAAATAAAAAACCCAAAGACTCACAGTGAAATTCCGCTTCAGTCTACCTGGATGCTAGAATGAAAACTAATAAACTAACACACACACACACACACACACACACACGTGCACAGGTACCCAAACAAGAACATAGCAAGCATTGGTGAGGTGTGAAGACACAGGGACACTGCCACATTATTGTAGGAAGTCACTGAGCAGTTTCTCAAAGCATTAAACACAGTCCTGTTTGACACAGCAGTTCCATAGTAGATACACACTGCACCCAAGAGACATGAAAATGTACAGCCATTCATAACCATGTGCACAAATATTCACAGCAGCAGTATTCAAAATAGTCAGAAGTGGAAACAGTGACATGTCCATCAGTGATGAGTGGATAAAGAAGTGTGGTACACCCATACAATAGAACATTATTCCACAATAAAAAGAAACTAAGTACAAATGTGTACTACAACAGTGTTTGAAAACATTATGCTAAATTTAAAAAGCCAGTAGCCAAAAGGCTACCAATTGTATGGTTTCATTTACATAGACTTTCTGGAGTAAGAAACTATGTAGCCACTGAAAGATTTGTGGGTGCTTAAAGCTGGGGACACATGGAAGTGGGGAGGGATATTGGAGGGTACAGGGTTTACTTGGGAATGATGAAAAAGTTCTACTGACCATGGTAATTGTTGCACAACTCTGAATATACAAACCATTGAATCATACACTTTGAGGAGTTGTATAGGATGTGAATTGTATCTCAAACAAATGTAACCTCATTACCAAGGAATACAAGCCCAGAGGTCCGAGGGATATCAGTGGTGGAGCCTTCGTGATTACCTGCAGCACTCACATCACCACTGAATTGTGAGCGACTGTCGCAGTCCGGCGTGTCCACAGCATTCTCTGAAAATTCTCCATTTTAAGTACCATGAATCCACGCACACCACTCACCATGTGGTGGTAATTTTAGACCAATAAGTGTTCCAACCACCACATTTACCTAATTCATCATCGTTTAACTCCAGGCTCTTCTCCATATTGAAATGCACTAGAAAATGAAAGAAACATGGCACTCTGGAGGCAGATGAGGCAGGTTCCACACAGCAGTCTGCCCCCAGGTGATTTAAAACAGTAGTTTTAGACACATGTAACAAATTACATCGTTAATGGGTCAAGTAAGCAGGGGCAGGAGGGCAATACTCAAAGGTCATTCATCATCCAAACATCCTTTGCAAAGCACAATTTATTCTATTGTTAACTGAATCTTTTGATTGACCTCATAAAAAGAGATCTTGCAAATCAATAAGTAAAAGACCTACTGGCAAAGACCACGCACTTACAGTTCCCAGAGGCAAAACATGTTAAACTAGGATTTAAGTATGAAAAAATGCCCATCCTCCCGAGACACAGGTTAAAACCACCACCAAACTTCCATATTTTCCCCCGTCCCAACGGCAAATATCAGCAAGTTCAAGGGTAGGGTAGGTTTTCAGAAGCAGTACAAAATGAGACTCCCCAGCATTAGCGGTGCAAAAGTAAATCAGCAGTGTCTCTTAACAGAGACCAGCCAGCATGTAACACCATGTACAAACCCCATGGCCTGGGACACAATTACCCTTCTGAAAGTCATGCTACAAATACATTTTTCTCTTTTCTGGGATCTTTACCCCTCTCTTTCCTAATCTCACTGTTTCACTGCTTCACATGAAGTCAATAAAGGGGTAGTAAGTCCCATAAATTCAATGGAATTAATTTCTTTTTTGACTATAGGAACTGGCAATTCAGAAAATAAAAAACTAGATGCCTTATGAAATAGAAACCTTAAAATTTCTTCCATGAAGCTTCACAGCTACAAACTAAATAAATGAAGCGTTCAAAATGCTACTACATTGTAGGTGGGGTTAGTAATCCTATTCAGCCAAAGCTGGCATTGTCTGAGCCCAATCATCAGCATAGGCGAGACCTGAGCGCCCCCTGCGGGCTAAAGGCAAAACAAATTTGAGGTAGAAAGTTTTCACAACACTTTCTGGAAAACTACAAGCATTGCATTTCTTCAGACTTCCCGTTTGTATTGCTTTCCCTCCTATAACTCCCACCTCTTTCTTTCGTCAAATAAACTTGCCCCTCACTTCTCAGGAAAGATCAAGGTGCGCTGATATTCTTAATCTCAACTCCTAAAGCTGTTTACTCCTTTGTACCCTGTTGCATCATTGTGCCAGCTCTCCTCTACTTGAGTATTTTGAGTTCTGGTCTCTTCCAGTGCATCTCTCTCCTATACTGCCCACTTCCTGTGTGTCTACATCACACCTGGGCCCACCCCACCCCACCTCATGGTTCCATCTCACCTGGGAATACTTGATCACTACTGTTTCCCTAATCCAGGTGCTTTGTTGTTGTTGTTCTTGTTTTTAAAGAGAATAAAACCAAACAAAATGAAACACAATAAAACCAATCAAAACAAAATAATGAAAGCAATACAGGATTTCAAAACAAGATAATTGGAAAACAACAATGGCTACCATGCCTCTTGTTATCTTCAAAATAGCTGTCCATACCATCAGACATAATGAAATTAAACAAAACAGAACAGAAGAAAACCAACCAAAACAAAACAATGAAAGTGATACAGGACTTCAAAACAAGATAATAGAAAATTAACAATGGCTGCCACCTTCCCTTTTTAGATGTTTCCTCCCATTTCACTTTCACAACATCTATTGTACATTTGGGGTCCTACTAACTCCTTCAGTTTTTTATATTAGGAATACAACATGATGCTCACTACATGAGTCTGAACCATTTCACCCAGGAGCATGATCTCAAGTTGCATCCATTTACCTACGAGAGCCTCAAGATTATCTTTCTTTATAGCCGGGTAGCTTTTCATTGTATAAAAGCATATCTTTCTTATCCATTCTGCAGGTGATGGATAAATTACCCTTGCTTTTTTCTGGGTCTCCATCACATGGAGCATTGTCTTCTCTCTTCAGACCTTTATTACATGAATTTCCTTTCAAGTCAAATGTGTTTCTTATATAAAGCATATTGATGGATCCTGTCTCCCAATCCACTATGCCTGTGTTTCTTTTTATTGGTGAATTGAGTCTATTTACATTAATTGGTACAACCAACATGCACTGGCTCATCTCTGCCATGCTATCCTACTGCTGCTGGGCCCCCACTTTTCCTCTCCATTCAGTTGCCTGCTCTGTTCAGCAATCCCCCTCTGCTACTCTCCCTGGAACTGTGATCATCTTCGTCTCTTTCTAGACTATCCTTCAGCACTCTGTAGAGTTGGTTGGGTGGTCATGAATTTCTTCAGTTATTCTTTATCATGGAATTATCTTATTTCTCCATTAATTTTGAAAGATAGTTTTGCAGGGTCCATCAATCTGGGTTAGAAGTTGTTTGTTTCAGGACTTGAAATACTTCATTCCAAGCTCCTCTTGACTTAATGATTTGTGTTGAGAAGTCTGCTGTGATTCTGATGGATTTTCTTTTATAGGTTATCTGGGGTTTTTTCCCTCTAATAACCTTTAATATTCTGTTCTTGTGCTGAATTTCTGAGGCTTTTTTGTGATTTTTGTTTGTTTGTTTTTTGGAACCAGGAATTGAATTCAGGACCTCATGCTTGCAAGTCAGGTGCCATGCTACTGAACCATACCCCAACCCCTGGGATCTTCATTATTATATGTCCAGATGTAGATTTGTTTCGGTTATGGCTAGTTAGAGTTATACATGCCTCAGTTATCTGAGTGTCAGATTCTTTTCCCATGCTTGAAAAGTTCTCTGCTATTACTTCTACAAATAGTCTTTTTATGTCATTTTTTTTACTTCTGCTTTTTGCTGACACTATCATTCTTATTTTTCTTTGCATTGCCTTGAAGCCATTGAATTTTTATTTCCTGGTTCCTTATTATTTTTAAGAGATCTTTCCTTTCATGATCGCTAGCTGCCATCCTGTTTTCAAGGTCTGAGAGTCTATCTTCAGTTTCTTTCAAGTAGTTTTTCCAACTTTCAACTGAGTTTTTGATTTTGATACCTCTTTGAATCTGTTTCATGCATTCCAATTCTTCCCTATATTGCTCATTTAAGGGTTCCTTCATTTTCCTATGCTCTCCTCTTTTTTTAATCTATGTCTTCTTTAGATATACTCAGTAACCCTTTTATCATGCCTGTCATTTGTTCTTTTACCTGAGATATTATTTCTGATCAGATTTCTTTTATAGCCTCATGAAGTAGTTTCTTTACTTCAGTTGCCATCATCCCAGAAATTTTAGGTTGTGTAACTTTCCATTTCTTCCATGTCTGTCTCCTGGACTTGTTCTAAGTGGGCTGGAGGTCTTAGATTGCCTTTTGCTCCTTTGTATTGACATTTTCTTGATTTCCTCCTGACAAGCTGTTTGTGGTGTCCCACCCACTTCCCATATTGGCTGCCCCTCCATGGTGTAGGGGAATGGGTCAGGCACCTGGATTTCTCCTAACGTAGGTTCCTGGGGAGGCTATGGAGTGTGGGGCAGGCTTCTCCAGACAGGTAGGGCTTCTCCGAGTTGTGACTGGCTGGTTCTCCCAGCCCACGCTGGCTACAGGTCCCCAATGGTGGCCGTTGGTCTCACAGGGTTGGGGTTTGCTCTTTCTTCTCCCAGCCCAAGCTGGCTACCTGAGGAAGGGTCCTGACAGTGGTTTGCATGCATGTGGGGGTGGAGGTGGCTGCTGCTTCTATCAGCCTGTGCTGGTTACACTCCCCAAGAAGTTTCCACACTTAGCTGCCAGTTCATATTGTTTCTGTTGCTTCCTGTTTTTCTACACCCCTACCCCTTCGTGTGAGCTTTAGCCAGGGTTCTACTGAGTCTCCGACTTTCTCGCTGGTCTCCAGGCCCCTGAGTTCCATCAGTGGGGGGAGCAGGAGCCCATCTCAGACCCTTCCTGCCAGTTACAGCAGCTCCTGATCAACGGCAGGGAGAAGAGCCCATCTTGGATCTCCTCTCCAGCTGCAGCAGCTCTGGTCAATGTAGGAACAGGGACCCATATTGGACCGCTTGCTGCCAGTAACAGCAGCTCTCAATCAATAGCCTCCTTGTTATTTTTAAAGGTCTTTCTTTTCACCATCCCCAGCTGCAGTATTGTCTTCAAGGTCTGAAAGTCTATCTTCAGTTTCTTTCAAGCACTTCTGGCATATTTCAATGGAGATTTTAATTTCCTGGATACGTCTTTGAATATGCTTTATACATTGTAATTCTCTCTTACATTGTTGATTCAAAGTTTCCGTCATTTCCTATGCTCTTTTTTTTTAATCTACCTCTTCTTTAGATATACTCAGAAACTCTTTTATGTTTGTCATTTCTTCTTTCACCTGAGATATTATTTCTGATCTGATTACTTTTACAGCCTTATGAAGTTGTTTCTTTACTTCAGTTGCTATCCTTTCAGAGATTTCAGGTATTTGACTTTCAATCTCTTCCATTTCCATGTCTCCTAGACTTGTTCTGTGTGTGTTAGAGGACTGAGATTGCCTTTTGCTCCTTCATCTTGACATTTTCCTGGGTTTCTCCTGACAAGCCTGTTGTGGGGTCCCAGGCACTTCCCATGTTGACTGCCCATCCATGGTGTAGGGGAATGGGCCAGGCACCTGGGCTCCCTAACCTAGTTCCTGGGGAGGTGGTGGGGTACAGGGTGGGCTTCTCCAGGTATGCAGATACACTGAGACTTCACCAGTGGCAGCAGGCGTGTGGGGCCTGGCTGGATGCTTCTCCTAGCCCGTGCTGGTTACCAGTCCCCAGTGCAGCTGACAGGCTCACAGGAGCATGGCTGGCTGCTTCTTCCAGCCCACACTGGCTACCAATCCCCAGTGGCGGCTGGTGGGCTTGCAGGGGAATGGCTGGCTAATCCAGGGTTTCTTAAAATGAAACTTATGGAAAATTTATGTACTACCCACCTGACTGCTTGATAAAAGTGCTGATTACCGGGTTCATTGAGACCATCTGTGATTCTGGGACCTACATGTTTAACAAACCCCCTAGTGAATTCTTGTGCACACACACACACACACATACACACACACACATACACCATATGAAACCACTCTATTTTTTAAAAATGGAATTTGTTGGTACATTTTAGATGTACATAGTGATTATATTCATGATAGGGAATTTGTACCCATACATGGTATATTTTGATTCTTCTTTTTTTCCCAATCCCCCTCCTCCCTTCAATCTGTCTTCCCCTCCCTATTTACAAAGCTTTGCAAGACACAGAATCTTGCCTAGAAACTTGCTGTAGCTTGGAACTATCTAAAAAATTAAGTGCAAAAACTCATGCTGCTTCTCAAAGCTTTTGGTGGATTATTCAAAGTATTTTCTGCCCCTTGTTATAAGCAGACTATTTGTCAACTTTCCTATTGCTGGCTTCAAATACTCAATACCCACAATTTAAAGGAAGAAATGTTTAATTTGGCTTGTGTTCCAAAGGGTTCAGTCCATGGGAAGCAGACTTCAAGCCAAGAATGTCACATTGGAAGGGTATGACAGAGGAAAGGGGCGCAGTTTAAGATAATTAGAAAGCAGAATAGGGGACAGCTCCAGAGAGGAAGAGACAGGGGACCAGATATGGATCCCAAAGCCATGACTCCATGATTATTGTGGTTGATGCATTGTATCAACTTGAGAAAGTTAGAAATTTAACTAAGTCACTCATCAGGGGGCTAGGGTTCTCATTTTGTAGACATTCTGAGTCTGTACAAGAGGAGGACATAGAGATTTTGTTACTGCTGCACTCGCCTGGGAGAGGGTGTGGTAGCCTGCTTACAATAGAAGGGAAGGGAAGAGGCTTGCTGCTTTCACTGTCTTCTGTTCCCTTGAAGTATTGTCTCTGTGCCATGCCGCCCTGCCTTGGAGCCAGTTGAGTATGGACTGAAACCTCTACAAACTGTGAGCTAAATAAACCTTTCCTTCCTTAATTTTGGGTGTCAAGTATTTTGTCCCAGCAATGAGAGAAAAGTAACCAAGACAATGACTCAGAAGTATGCTTTACTAATTCTCTGGGAAGCTCCTGAACCAATCAAGTTGACAATTAAACTTAACTGTCACAAGGACTGATGACATTTTCCTTCTCTATTGATGGCAGACTGGGCCACCAAACTGGCTTTGACTAGTGGGATGAGAGAAGCAGTACCATACAAAGAGGATACCAAGAGATACCATACCAAGAGGATACCATGAGATCTCTTGCACAGCCGGGCCAAGTTCTCTTTTCCCTCAGCCAGAACTGATGACAGCCCGTATAAGGGCTGCTTCCTCATCCTGGGCTCAGAGCAGAGATGCCATGGACAGAGGTCCTGGCTGAATAAAAGGGATGTGCAGTGGATAGGAGAGATGTTTGTGGTATTACTATGATTTGGAGAGTCCTTTGTTATTTAAGTCTAACTTTGCCTACACTGAGCGTTTAAAATTCTTCATAACTGGCTTTTCTAATACTGTTTTTCATTACTCCCTAACATGTGTTTATTACAACTCTAAACTCTTTGCTTCTCCCCACTCACAATTCCAGCTCTATGTAATTGTATCTTATGTGTAAGCTTCTATTTTTTTTGTTAATAGTCTATATGCTAAAGACAATCACTTCTCCAACTATGGCCCCAATTAGTTAATGTATATTTTTATATTTAGGAAAATGTACTACCCCATTTATGATTAATTTAACAAGTTTTATTCCAATTTCAAAACAAATAGACTTACCAAATCCCAGCAGCAAAGTTCTGCCCTTAAAATTCTTGCAGTAAATGGATTCCTTATTCTCAGTGACTAGCAGCTGCCTCTTTTTTTGCTATTGAGGGCCAGGAGACACTTCTCATGTGTGCAACTAGGGGGAGAAGTGCATTGGTATAGGTTAATAGCCATCACTGGAGTGTATTGATACTGGCTTCATCAGGTGTAAACAGTGGGGCTTTGAAACCCCCTTATTCTCTAGGACCAATTATAACCGGGCCTGAGAGAAATTCCTCCCCCGAAAAAAAGAAAAAAAGATGCACTGATTTCATCAGTGGTATAATTATGGAACAAACAACTTTTAAAGAATTGGCAATGTATATGGAATTTTTGTTGTATGCTTGATTCCAGTATTTATTTTTTTTCCCCCACTTCTTTTAACCCAATTCCTTGAGACATTTTGGCAGTAATTGCAAAGCTACTGTGACTATATATAAATCCACATACATCAATGTCATTGGATTAAGAGATGCCCAGCATATTGGTAAAGCACACACCTGAGTGTGGGTAGATCATGGCGGCATGCCTTTGGGTAATACCTATAGTTCCTTCATTGTTCCTTGCTGTTTATCCTACTCTGCTTCCCCGCTACTAAGAACTAAGCAGCTCTGCTCCACCATGATCTTCCTTCCTTGGAGCAGCTGATTATGGACCCAATCCCCCAACCATAAGCTAACGTTTCCTTCTTTAAGCTGTGAATGCCACCATTTTTACCAGCAGTTGGAAAGCTAGCCAATACTGTACATCGCTTCAGGTTTTTCTAAATCTAATTTTAAAAGGGAGAGGAAGTATACTTTTTTATTTTTAAATTTTTTAATTTTTTAAATGTATATGTTTTTGAAACAGGTTTTCACTAGGCAGCTCAGGTGGAACATTATTTTTAAATTACTTATCAATATTATATTGTGTGATGTGTTATGATAAGCTGAAAATAAAGATACTTTGTACATATTAAGGATATAAAGTCACTTCATATCTTCCATTTGGGCCAAAGAAACAATGTTTATGCAGCCTCTTCACTATCTCAAGCTGTAGAGGAAAAAAGAACTGTTTAACATTGCTAGTGGGAATGTAAACTAGTAAACCACTATGGAAATCAGTGGGGATTACTCAGAAAACTAAAACTAGAAATTGCATTTAACCAGCTATTCTCTAAGTATCTTCCTGAAAGGGTAAAGGACATTTTCTTATAAGATACATGCATATCCATGTTTATAGCAGCAGAATTAATAATAGCTAAATCTTGGGAGCAGACTGTATGCCTATCAGCAGATGAATGGATAACGAAAATGTGATGTTTGCCTGCAAAAGAGTACCACTCTGTCATGAAGAAAGATAAATGAGTCATTTTTTAGGAAAATGAATGCACCTTGAGATCGCAGTGTTAAGTGAAATAAATCAGACACATAGCTTAAATATGGCATTGTCTTAGTTACTTTTCTCATTGCTGAGACAAAATATCTGACCCTCAAAGTTAGAGAAAGGTTTATTTAGCTTGCAGTGTATGGAGGTTTCAGCTCATAATCAGCTGGCTCTAAGGCAGGGTAGCATATGGCAGAGAGGCAACAGTTCATGGTGGTGGAAGACAGCAAAGGCATCAAGAAAGAAAAATGCAAGTATTTTTCTGTTCCTTATATTGTATCCAGTCTTCCAGTATTAGTGCAATGCCAATCCAATCAGTGGAGTGATCCAGCAATCACCCACCACTGGAGACCTGCAGTAGCTTCTAGTCTCCGGCCCGGGGTTATGGTACATGGCAGGAAAGGAAAGAAAGAGCAAGAGACAAAGTAGCAGGGTGCATAGCTAGGATCTTGGACAACCAGTTGCTCTCTAAGAACAAAAGGTCACAGGTCACTCAGAACCTTGGTATTTATTCATTACGTCTGAGTCAAAGACAATGAGTAAAGAGTGTGGGTGTTTCCAGGAACAGTAGTGGTGACTATCTTGGGCTAGAAGAAGAACAAATCATTCTTGCAAGGACAAGGACAACACAAGGATAAGGACAAGATGGAGTGGGGGGGGGGACTGTAAGGTGTCCAGACATCTTATCTGCTTTAGTAGGTCTTATCTTGCCCTATAAACACCACATTCCTCACTAGGGCTTCCAGCTGTGGCCAGAAAAGTTTCCAAGTTCCAATCTGGCCCAAAGGCAGGATAAGAACAAGTGTGGGCATCCCTCACCTAGACTCCATTTAACAGTCATTGTCCCCAACACCTAGTCTTAATCCCAGCATTGCTCTGCGAATCAATCACACACTGTAGATTCAGCTACCTCAGACAAAACTCTATGACTGCATGAGGCTTTGGAGTTACATCTAGACACAAACCACACCATGGTTTCTTTGATATAACAAACCCAGATTATAAATAATGAGAAAAATAAAAGAGAGCTAGATCTTGTCAAAAGGAAGGAGCTCAAGAGATGGAGGGAGGGGAGGGAGGGGAGGGAAGGAAGGGAAACATGAAAAAATGAATCAAGATGTGTCACATATATATACCAACTCCACAGCACTGTAGATGTTATACATTGCAAACATACATTATACAAGAAACACTTTTTTTCTACTACAAACTCAGAATGATCCAAAATAACAAAGTTTCCTGACTTTTTGTCATTTTTTAAAGTATATTCTATAGAATGGAGGCCCCTCTGCATAGGCAGATATACAGCAACCTGCAAGGTCTCAGTGATCAAATGTACCTATTTTAATAAAACTACAAATTGGACTTCACCCCCTTTACACCTTCACTTTTCTTAAAAAACCCTTTATGTGTATAACATATTAGACATTTTATATCATGCTAAAGGATATTTACAGGACCATGTAAACACGGAATCAGCTTGTTTTGAAGCCCCCCATTAAGTTGGTCTTGTGGAATAGCACTGAGCAAGACTTAGAGTGAGAAATGAATCCATGCAGGTGCGTGACAGAAAAAGTGTCAAGAAAAAAACTTATCTGAGTTGAAAACTCAGGTAACAAGACACATAGGTACATCCAAGATAAGAGTATTTGGTTTATCAACATTATCCAACAACATAATGACACAATATTTTCAGTACTTGTCATCTGCATTCTGAATTTATGTGAGATACTTAAAGCTGGTCTAATAAGCATTTGCTTGTTTTAACAAAAACATGGTTAGTATGGTGACCTGCTTTCACGAGTAACATGTTTACTGGGGATTGAACTAGGATACAATGAGGCCTTTATATCCTCAGCCCTCTTTAAAGTTTTTGTTTTGAAACAGGGTCTCATAAAATTCTCGAGACAAGATACAAACTTGAAATCCTCCTGCCTCAGCCTCCCAGAATTTTAGAATCACAAGTATGTACCAACAAGTCCAGCTTGACCTGCTCTTTTTGTTTGAATGTAACTTGCCTTTTAAGGATTTCCCTTAAATCTTTATGAAAGTAGTAGACATATATTTTAGGTCCCATTAGCTTTTGGGATACACAGTCACCTTTGTTAGGTCATGAGATATTCTCTAATTGTGAAACAGTGATGCTATGATCAGTGAGCTAGTTTTAAATTTTTATCTTCAAACCCTAAATACTAGAGTTAATAAATGCCTAGTTTTAAAAAGTGTATAAAGTTTCAAATAGCAAGAGCTAAAGCTTCAAACCACTTATCTCTGAAAGCTTCTGAGTTTTTCATAGCCTTTTAAAGGAATTAAGAAATTACTTCCTCATTCCCAAGTTTTGTGAATACATTGTCCTAGATGCTTTCCTTCTTCCCTTTTCAACCACTAGAAAACATTTCATGTTGTTTTTTCATTTGATTTTAAACAAGCAATACCATCCCTCATGTCTTTATCCCATGTGAAGGGAAGACAAAAAGGAGGAGGGAGGTGAGGAGTAAGTAGAGGGATGGAAATGAGAAATGAAAATTCCAGGAGAGGAAACTTCCTCCAATTCTGCTTTTGGGAGTACAGTTGAGATGCACAAAACCAATCTTAGTTCCAGGATACACTGTGCACTGTGATGTCTTCACAAGCTGCGGTTCTGTATGTCAGGGTCCTTACGATGTGGTCCCCTGGGGACAGGCCAGTGTGCGGATTCTGGGCCTGCTAGACCTGCGACCTTGCACTGTTCTGCTCTAACTCGAGGGAGCTGACACCCGAAGGCAGCATGTCTCATGTGCTACCTTGCTTCTACGCAGCTTGTGCTGTTACAATTTCTTTACAAATACTTGCCAATCACAAGTATTCCAGGTCCTTCCTGCCTGGAACAAAGAATCAGAGGAGACGATCAATTAATAGTGCCAGAAAGTTTACTTGAAAAGTATGGGAGAAATCAGTTCTGCAGAGTGAAACTAGGCCAAGCAAAAAAGGATAAAAGCAAAAATAAAAGCATACACTGCATCTGAGAAATGGAGCATGGACTACTATAGAAACTCACCCATGATAGCAGCTTCCCACGATGGCCACTCCTTTTATGCTGCCCATACTCTGTGGGTGCGTGCAAGTTCTACATCCAGGAACCTCAAGTTGCTCTGCATCTTGTAATTGACAGATCCCACTTACTTTTCCCCAGCCAGCTTTGCCACACCATCCCTGTATCACTGAAGAGCTGTAATATCTTCTCCCTTCTCCTTTCCCTTTCATCGAGGCTGCACCCCTTCAAGGCTCCATCCTCCCTCCATGGTGAGGCCTCCTCCAGGTGACCCTGGCCTTGGGTTTTATGAACACGCCCTCGCTCTACCCCACCAGGCCAGGGGCAGCATTAGCTTTCTACTGTCGCTGATTTTTGTGTTCTCTCCATCTTCAACTTCTTTCAGTTCTCTGAATACTTGGTTTTAAATTCCCTATGTTTAAAATACTCATGAGTAACTTTTGTTTTCTTGGTGGAAACCCAGCAGCTATCATACTCAGCAAAAGGTGAGCTATTCCAACTCTGCAGGAAAAGCTCATTGGGAGGCTTTATTATGAGATGGGATGTAGATCTCGCACATGGAACCCTCCCAGGAGAAACTCTTCTCCAAACTTTCACATTTTAAGTTGTCTTTAGGAGCAGAACATGCATGAATGTAACTCATTGTGCTCAAATTTTGGTCGGGTAAGGCTGGCCAATGTACTCTACAGAAAGATCTACCTTATCAAACACCTTAGAGATTGAGGCATGGAAGGGTAAATGAATGGAAATATTTTAATATAAGGAAATTTTCAAAGTCAAACACTTGCACAAAGATAGACCTGAATTCCTTTTGTTTTTACTAAAACAGAAAATTCTACCAGCCAGGTATGGTGGCACACACCTGTAACTCCAGCACTAGGGACACTGAGGCAGGAGGACACTCACAAGTTTGAGGCCAGCTTGCACTACATAGAGACCTTGTCTCAAAAACACTGAAACAGGGCCAGGGGTTTAGCTTAGCAGCATAAGTGCCTGCCTGACAAGTGCAAGGTCACGAGTGCAATCCCCGGTACCAAAAAAAAAAAAAAAAAAAAAAAAACCAAAAACCAAAAAAAAAAAAAAAAAAAAAAAAAACCACTGAAACAAAACACCCCTATAAATAGAATATAGAAATGATTTTGCACAAATGCATTAAAATAATTACTACATATTTTATATTTGGCTATAAAGTAATGTTTACCAAGTTATACAACATAAAATAAGCAGTTTCAAATTGTATCCCAAATCAGGTTAGGTTTGGCCCTAAATCATAACATCAGTAGTAATTAGCATTAATATTATAGTTGATTTTAAATACTCCAGGATCTGAGAATGTCATTTTATTAAGAAGATAGAGGATGTTATGGTTTATGTCTGGATATTCGCTCAAAGCCTCATATGGTCATGGGGGCAGGTTTGTAGCTTGAGACTGACTGATTCTTGGTTCAGTGATGGGATTATGGGTATGCGTGCTAGCCTGCATACAGTACAAGGGGACAGAAACAGTCTTCTCTCTCTCTCTCTCTCTTCCCCTTTTGCTCTTGCTGCTTTTGCTGTTTTCTGCCACCATGCATTGCTGCCTTCTGCCATGTGCCACTCTACCTTGAGTTAGCCAAGTACAGACTGAAATCTCCACAAACTGAGCTAAACAAACCTGTTCTCTAACTTTGAGCGTTGGATAGTTTGTCTTAGCAAAGAGAGAAAAGTAACCAAAACAGACAAATAGGATCATGTTATATCACAATCGTGGCAAAAATTTGCATTAAATACAACCAAGAAAATACGTATCTTAAACACTACGTTCTTCATTTTTCACAAACATTTCATCTTTCTATAATGTTCTTCATCACTTCCGGTCTTCTGATTCTGGTTATTGAGGTGACTTGATTTCTCATATCATCACTGTTCCTGGGAGCATCTGTACATACTACTGGTTGCTCAATACAGACCCATCAGATAAAATTAAAATGCTGCAATTTGACCAGAATGCACTCATGCCTTATAAATAACTCTCAGTATGACACTTGATAATTTTAGCTTTGATTTACTAGCCAAAAGTGATATACTAAAAACAAGCATGAAGATTTCCTACATTAAAACAAACCTTCAAGATTTTCCCCAGGATGACTCCAAAAATAAAAAAATAAAATGCAAATTTAAACATACAATCCTACACAAGTATTGATATCTAACTTCTAATGCTAATTTACGTATTAACTCACTTGATTATGCTCCTTAAACCTTTAATGTACAGTATATTTGGGTATTTAGCTTTTATCAGATATTTCATGTTATAGTGATAAAGAGCATCTGACATAGTATCATAGATAGCTAAGTTAGGTAAAAAATATCATAGGCAGTCAGATGGATAGCACCTGGCAAAATCAACACAGAAGACAACTGTGGCTGGCAGCATGTCCACTGAGGCCAGGCTTCAAGAAAAAGAACTACTCACCCATATATTTCCCCTAAGGATGAACAGCAGGGATCGATATTCTAAGTAGGCATCAATCACCGTGGAGTGAAAGACCAGACCTCCTCATTCACCCCCACTCCCAGGAAAGTCCTTGTCCATCCCGTGTGCACTCTACATGATCTTCTTCCTAATTTGATCCCCATTTAATCAGTATTACCTAAGCAGCTATATCTGTTTTAACTTTATTGGTTCACCAATCTTGTCCCACCTCATACCCATCCTGTGATTTCCCATTGGATCAATATTATCTAAGCAACCATACTTGTAATCTTGACTATAGTTCTGTCCCACCTTAAACCCTCCTCCCCTCGTAACTTTGCTCAATATACACCCTTGAGAAGTAGAGTTGGCAGGTAACCCATTTCCAGGGCCCCTTCTGTCCCTCTTAGAAGCTTTCTCTTAATAAATTCTTCCTACTCTTAACTTCCATTGTTCCTAGCATTCATTCTTTGATTTTAAAGTACACAAACTTGGCATTTTGGACATCTTGCAGGTTGGGAGTTACAGTGTTCCTACATCAACACAACTGCCAAATAATCTAAATAATATAAGGGAAATATTATAACTCTCAGGCAGGCAGCATTAACCCAGACTTCTCCATTAGGAAATGCACACCCACTAGTTTAAAATAATTTCCCCCAAATACATTTACTAATGGGCAACAGAGGGAATCCAATTTCAAAGTTTGTTCTCTTTTTTGTTTTTGTTTTTGTTTTTTTTTAAATCGGTACCAGGGATCTAACTCACGACCACTTGCTTGCTAGGCAGGCACTTATGCCGCTGAGCTAAATCCCCAGCCCTTTTTTGGTTTTTTGAGATGCACTATCACCATGAAATTCAGGTTGCTCTTGAACTCACAGCCAGCCTGGGCTGGCCTCAAATACAGTGATCCTCCTGTCTCTCAAGTGCTGGACTTACAGGTGTGCACCATCATGCCCAGCCAAAGTTCATACTCTTCCTCACGGCAGTAATTCAGTGTGATCTTGGAACAAGTAGCATTACCTGGACAGTTGTTAGAAATGCAGGTTCCCAGGACTCCTCAGCCTGACACTCTGCAGCAGCGCCACTGATCTGTGCCCAACAGCCCACCCAATGATGGGCTGAAGCATGCTCACCTTTGAAAGTCATTGCTCCAACACACATTGCCCTTTGAGCTTTACTTGGAGTGTACAGAAATAGTCTGTACTCAACCACATTTTTGGGTTCCTTAGAAATAGAATGATTTGATTAAACAATTTTTGACTTTATGATGGCAAAAACGTGATATATATCCAGTTCTTCTAATTTTGCATTTTCATTTTTTTTTTGGCTAGCAATATGCTGGACAGCAACAGAGAGCTACAGCTCTCACTCAGCCTACAGTCACGGTGTTAAATGGATACCTTACAGTGTACTGGTGTTACTAAGCTGCAATATTTAGTAGGTGAGGTGTATTAAATGCATTTTCAACTTTAAATATTTTAACTTATGATGGGCATTTAGGATATAAGTTGAGGAGTATCCATGCAATTTTACACATTACTTCAGAGAGGGCTGGGGATATAGCTCAGCGGCATACATTTTTTGCCTGGCAAGCACAAGTTGATGAGTTTGATTTCCAATACAAAAAAAAAAAAAAGCTTCAAGTCACATTATTTCAGAGGTCAAAAGAATTTAGGGTATTATACTTTATTTTAGAAAAACGTGCCAAACCTAGTCCTAAGTAAAACGTTGGATTTATTTATGTAGTCTGATTGTCACTGGATATTCCTCATAAGAAAAAAAAAAAACATAAAAGCTATGCCAAGTAAGCAAAGGCAGTAAGAACATAAAAAGACTTTTTTTGCCTAATATCTAAGACTCTTGAGATGAATGTTCTTCCCACCTTGCAAGGACCTACTAAAATTAATAGATCCTCTCACATGACTGACTTTATTATTACTCACCATAATTAATACTAGGTACAAAAGAACCAAGTAGAGAAATACTGAAGGCTTAACATTCAAGGATCTGAAAGTTAATAAAAGTAGCTGGCTGTTAAGCAAGAAATCATGTACGAAATTAAATTAAAAACTAAAAATTTCATGACATGACTTGTAAAAAGTCTGTTTAGAAATTTTCCTTTTCTGGGGGAAGTCCAAAGATGGCAGACCAGTAGGTAGCAGGAGAGGGACCCTCTCTGAGAGAGACAGCTCAAATGCCAGAATAGAACACCCTGGAGAGACCCAAACAGAGAGAAATGGACTCTCACAACCCACGAAGAAATTAAAGTGCAAAAAACCACTCAAATATGAGGTCCGGGGGCTACCATTAGAGAAGGTAAGATCAGTGAGCACAGCGCCCTCCTCGAGCCACCTGAATTCCTGCCGGAGACCTGACCAATCAAACCGCACTGAAGCGACTGGCTTGAGCTGCCGGAGCACGGAGCTGAACAGCCCTGTGTGCGGCTCACCCGGACCGGCCCTGCACGTGACCCACCCAGAGGCACCATGAATTCACACCACAGCCACGCTGAAGTCGGAGGTCGGGGAGCCCAGCAGTTCTTGGGGACTGGTATCAATACGCGGTGAGTGATGGGAATAAGACCCTCCCACAGGAAAGGGGCAACTGACTGGACGACATGTTGGATTTGGGCAGGATAGCCCTAACTCCATAAGGAAGTGGCTTCAGTTGGTTGCTCTGCTCACCAAGCGGAATGGTGGAATCTGCTTGGACTGGGCCGTGCTCCAGGCCGGGAACCAGTGAGTCGCTACAAATTAATTCCCTGAGATGAGCACACACTGATGCAGTGAAGGCCTGCAAAGGTTGACTGGCCCGGAGGGGAGGAGCCAGCACACACTGCCTGTGCTTGAACTTCAATCTCTGATAGCCGACTGAAGAGGGCAAAAGTTCCTAGCCTGTGTGCTCTAGAGGAGCCTTAACAAACAAGAAAAGGGGCTGGATATTACACTGTACACTTGTATGGAAGGAACCAAAAACATGACAAAAGGGAGAAATAAGAAAAAAAACCCAGCCCCCAACCCTGAGAATATTGATCCAGGAGAGGTAAATACAAAAGAGATTGAGGGCAGCAAACATGCAACATCAAACACAGCGGTAGTGGACATAAAGACATATCTTCAGGACCTCATAAGCAGGACCAAAATTGAAATATTAATCCAAATTAAACAAGAGATAAGTAGATTAATAAAAGAAAGGCTGGGTACCTCTCAAGAAGACACAGACAGAAGAATGGAGGAACACAAAAGGAGAGAAAAATTTAATGAAGAACTCAGAAAAAACCTAGAATTCATGAAGCAGATTCAAAGAGATTATCAGGAAACTAAAGACTCCACAGAAAGCTGGCAAAACTGCTTGACAGAAACCAAAGATAGACTATCAAAAATTGAACACAGGCTTGCAATGTGGGGTCATGAAAGGGAAGATCTCTTAAAAATAACAAGGGAGCAGGCAGTAAATATACAAAGACTGGAAGATGACAAGATCTATAACATAAGAATAAAGCATGTGAATGAAGAAGCAGGAATCAAAACAGAGGAACTGCAAAGGCTATTCACAGAAATTATTAAGGAAAACTTCCAAAGGATAGAAAAAAGAAATGATATGCAGAGGTATGAAGCATACAGAACTCCAGCCACCTACAACTCAAACAGAGCTACACCCAGACACATAACAATCAAGATCCCAGAAATTCAATATAAGAACAGAATATTAAAAGCTATCAGAGAAAAGAAACAGATCACCTATAAAGGAAAACCCATCAAAATCACGGCAGACTTCTCGACACAGACCATCAGGTCAAGAAGAGCTTGGAGTAAAATAATTCAAGCGCTGAAGGAGAACAATCTCCAGCCCAGATTGATGTATCCTGCAAAACTCTCCCTAGTAATTAATGGAGAAAAAAGATACTTCGATGACAAAGAGGAACTAGGAGAATTTGTGAGCACCAGTCCAACCCTACAAAAAATACTGAAGGACATTCTAGGGAGAGAGAACAAGAATATGAGCATTTCAGGAACAGTGGCAGAGAGGCCTCAGTGAACGAGGCAGACAGAGAAGTGGAAGAGAAAAATAGACTATCAATGGCAGAAAAATAGAATAGCAGAAATGAGGCAGAGAAGATTGGCTATAATCTCTAGTATAGAGGGCCTTGAAATACTAACAGAGAGAAATACAGGCAGAGTAGATCAGGAGATAGGGTCCATTGAGATGCTCTATATAGGAAGGCAGTGGGCAGTGTAGTAGGCAACTACACTCAAGATGACAAGATTCAATAAGATACCCACTATGGTTTGATTATTACTTGCTTTTGAAGTCTTATAATGTCTCCAATGCTTCATTTTTATTAATGTTGTTATATACTGCTGAGACATCATGGTAACCATTGTAGATCACCTTCTATTGTGGTTTTATATGACTTTTTTGCTTCATGCTTTTCTAGGAATTGTTTTATCTTGCTTTGTTTTTCCCTCTAATACAGAAAGGATACATATACATTTAGAGACTCATGCATGTGTAGAGCTTATAAACAATTTACAAGAACCAACTATATAACACATGTTGAAATGAACAACTACTTTGAAGAAAAGAGACACTAAAGTACCCAGTGCTGATTCCATAATGACATGATGTGAAATCCAGCAAAACTATCATTCAAAGTGATTTTAGCTTGCTTTGTGTTAAGTTCAACACACATGAAGTTATGGACAGCTGTTTTTAGGAGAATGAGAGACACTATGACAGCCCTTCTTGGCTTCCCTAATGTCTGGTCTTGAAGACCTGAAACACCCTCCTCATCCTGCTCAGAGCAATTCCATACTATGTTGTTTCATGTGAATTCCCTATATGTGACAATATGGACAACTAGTTGGAAGAAAACAAGAGTCAATATGATAGAGAGTGAACATCTCTGATTGTCTAATTTTGAAATTTATGACTCTTACGTTGCTTTCTTGTGATCCGCTTTGTTCTGTTTTGTTGTGTTTAATTTTACCCTTTTGATATAATTGCATGTATAGATGAGTGGGTAAGATGGGTGACCATATTGCTGTTTTTGTCAGATCGTGGAGCAGAACTGTTAACAGTCTCACTGTTTAAATGTCTACTTTACATGTTTTAACTTTATAATTTGAACAACTATTTCCAAGAACTCACTATGTAATTTGTCAAGTAATGATTTTTTAGGTTTTCTTGTTGTTGTTCTTTTCCTTTTTTCCTTGGAATTCTGTATTGTTGCTACCCTTTATTGTTTTTTTTTCTCTCTTTAAATAAAATTTAAAAAAAAAAAAAAGAAATTTTCCTTTTCCAACTTCAAAATACCATAAAGGAAATGTTGCCTTCATGTGACCCAACCCTAAAGGAAAATCATGTGTTGCATCGTAAATTCAAAATATTCCACCAGATGATGCT
>PVJX010028792.1:0-23517 GCA_004027295.1 Dolichotis patagonum | reverse complement strand
TGAATCTGCTTCATGAATTCTAGGTTTTTTCTGAATTCTTCATTAAATTTTTCTCTCCATTTGTGTTCCTCCATTCTTGTGTGTCTTCTTGAGAGGTGCCCAGCCCTTCTTTTATTAATCTACTTATCTCTTGTTTAATTTGAATTAATATTTCAGTTTTGGTCCCGCTTATGAGGTGCTGAAGATAGCTCTTTATGTCCGCTAACGCTGTGTTTGGTGTTGCATTTTTGCTGCCCTCAATCTCTTTTGTATATACCTCTCCTGGATCAATGTTCTCAGGGTTGGGGGCTGGGAGCGTTTTCTTATTTCTCCCTTTCGTTATGTTTTTGGTTCCTTCCATGCAAGTGTACAGTGTAATTCCCAGACCCTTTTCTTGTTGTTTAAGGCTCCTCTAGAGGGTGCAGGCTAGGAGCTTTAGCCCTCTTCAATAGGTTATCAGAGATTAGAGTTCACCCATGGGCAGTGTGTGCTAGCTCCTCCCTTCTGGGCCAGTCAACCTTTGCAGACCTTCATTGTCTCAGTGTGCACTAATCTCAGGGAAGTAATATTTTAGTAAGCGACTCACTGGGTCCCCACCAGGGGTGACTCACTGGGTCCCCACCAGGGGCGTGGCCTAGTCCAAGCAGATTCCACCAATCCACTCGGCGAGGGGAGCAACCAGCTGAAGCCACTTCCTTATGGAGTTAGGTCTGTCCTGCCCAAATCCAACATGTTGTCCAGTCGGTTTCCCCTTTCCCGTGGGAGGGTCTTATTCCCATCACTCACCGCGTCCCCGAGAACTGCTGGGCTCCCCAACCGCCGGCTTCCGTGTGGCTGTGGTGGGAATTCACAGTGCCTCTGGGTGGGTCGCGTGCAGGGCCAGTCTGGGCAAGCTACACGGAGTGCTGTTCAGCTCCGCGCTCCGGCAGCTCAAGCCAGTCGCTTCAGTGCAGATCGCTTGTTCAGGTTGGGCAGGAATTCAGGCAGCTCGAGGAGGGTGCCGTGCTCGCTGATTTTTATCTTCACTAATAGTAGCCCCAGGACCTCGTATTCGAGCGGTTTTTTGCACTTTAGTTTCTTCGTGGGTTGTGAGAGTCCATCTCTCTCTGTTTGGGTCTCTCCAGGGTGTTTTATTTTGGCATTTGAGCTGTCTCTCTCAGAGAGGGTCTCTCTCCTGCTACCTACCAGTCTGCCATTTTGTCTTCCTCTCTTATTTCTTTTATAAGGTACTGCTTTTAGTTGGAGTAATAATTGGGATCCTGTATTTTTATTGGTACTATAGTTTTAGCCCTTCTGGGTACCTCACTCTACAAACTAAGGATTAACTTATTGAATTATATAGCCTGGGACATCTAAATTCTTGAGAATTAGAACTCTACGGGGTTTATGATGGAATGATGGCATGGCCAGAGAGTAATAAGGTATCTCTCCCTACAAAGAGAATGGGACAGCTGGGTCCTATTAGAAATTAATGGCCAATTGTTCATCCCTTGGTTTAACAAGTCAACATGGGAGTGAAGTGACTTTCCTTTGGGCTTCCTTCCACTCTAATACTAATGTGGTTTTGGAGGAGGGTTTTCCCTGAAAAAGAGGTTAGAACAGAGTAACCCACGCCCTGTGTGAAGAAGGAATTTAATTTGCTTATCCATGACATCTAGGTTTACTCAAGGTTCTTCACTGGTGATAGTCATACCGCTGGGCAGAGGTGATAAAGACGGCCCTGGTCCCTTCAGTTCTGCTTTGCCCCTAGCTATGCCACTGGAGTCTTGGCTGGCCTAGTATCCTTCTGGTAACAGGGACAGTCAGGCTCCCAATGCCAAATGCCAAAGTGATTACCAAATTCTTGGCAGTTAAGGCAAGGGCACAGGGGCAATTTGGTGCAACCCTTAGTCCAATTCCCAGTTTTCTTACATCAAAAGCGAGGTTTTTCTCTGAGTTTTCCCCTGAGAGGCCTTGGGATTTCCAAGGGTGCTTCCAACTACAGTGGCCATAATTATGCCTGCCTCCTCCAAGTCCTCATTGTTATAAAACCACAACAGCTATCTCCAACAGCTGGTTTTGACCATTTTGTCTTCCTAATTGTAGCTTTTGGAACTTCTTTTGAATATCAGAAACCAACTGACTAGTGAAATGTTGGAATCTAAATTAGTTTTCTGTTTTAAAAGGTAGCAGAGGTTTTTTTTTTTTTTTTTAAATCTTACCTTGGGCAACTTCTCTAACCTGCTTTTATTTATAATTGCTGAATTTGATGATACCTTTTCTCATTCACCTAATTAGTACTGCTATCATTTTGGCCCAGTAGAACTCACTAGATGAATTGTAGTTCCACTTAGGTTTGGTTTGTTTCTTCTCCCAAATGGTTACCCACTGGAGTGTGAGTTTAAGTCGTGTCTGCCTCCTTGTGCATTCTGTGCTTTTTCTCTTTGGGTGTGGCAAGTTGCTAAAATAAACTGAGTATCCCTCCACAATGAGGCAAATGCCATGGCTAGGGTCTAAAAGCCATCTAAAACCTGCTGAGATTGTCAGAATAGCATCCTAATTGTTCCTTACCCTGCTGGATGTCTGTAACTATAGAGGGGACCTATACTCATATGGCTCCTTCTGTTCCTGTCACCTCTCAAGGGGACTAAGGAATGGGGATCCCACTGACAAAGAAGCTCCACTGTGTATCTCAGGCTCATAACAGTTTGGGATCTGCCAGGGTTTATATGATGAATGTTTTTTGTTTGCATTTTTTTTTTTTGTTTTTGGGGTTTTTTTTCTGTTATTGTTGTTTTGAGTTTTTTGTGGTCATTGTTGTTGTTGTTGTTGCTGCTGTTGCTGTTGTTTTTGAAACAGGGTCCCTCTATGCAGTTCAGGTTGACCTTGAGCTCACTTTGTAACCCACACTGGTCTTGAAGTTACAGTGATCCTCCTGCCTCAGCCTCCTGAGTGCTGGGATTATAGGCATGTGCCACAACGCCTGGCTTGACAAAGGGTTTTGTTCCACTGACACACTAGTCTGAGGAATATAAGAGGAAGACTGATAGAGTCCCACATGGTCCCCCTGAGACACAGATAGTGATGTAGATAAAGAGTCATCAATAAAATTGACCTTTGATTCCAGATTTTTCTTGAGGGTGTTATCCCTAGGCCCCTAACAAAGACATGGGTTTTGATGGAGGGCCAAAAAGACTGAACATATGGGATATCTAACTACTTCCTTTGCTTCTTGGAGAAATGGTCTAATTGGTAAATAGTACTACAGTTTAAGCAATCATTTTCTGGCCATTGCTCCCAATTTATATGAAACCATACAGTATTACAATGAAAAAAATGAGATGTTTCTTTCTTAGGTCACTCAGACCAAACTATTTCCAATGATTAAGGATTCAGCCAAGTGGCAAATCTGGAAGAATAGGTAGGGTATTTATCCTGATGACTCGAGGGACCTATAGAAAGGAAAACTAGATCTAAGGGTTGCTCCAACACTATTTCCCTGAGAGAATCCATGACCCATGTTGAGCTTTGCAGTGTCCCCTTGAGAGCTCAACTATCCTGTCAGTTGTCTTTGCCCCTTAGATGGGCACCATTGCCCCTTTTTCCATTTTTCCCCATAGTCTGTCCTACTGTCAGGCTAGGAATTTCAGGATGAAGATCTCTGTCTCCTGCATCCTTTCAGATACTGCTGTTCCTCCTAGAAGCCATATATGAACAATGTGTTGGAAATATCTCTAGTACTAGTCAAATGTAGGGTAGGGGGTTGAAATTTGTTTATTTGGAGAGAACATGGAGGCTCCAAAGTAAAACCCATAGGTTGGATGTGAAAACATCTCATCCCATCAATGGCCTTTTGTGGGGAGGGGAGTACACAGGGACAGATTCGGTGAATTATTTTAGCCCAGAAGTGGGAATCTAATGAGTGTTTCATTAGAGCTAACCTGATCTAAACAGACCCTGCTGTGCTTCCGGCAAAGGAGATATGGTCCTTCAATTTGTGATGCCAAGTAACAAATGAAATCAGAAAAGTTTGAGCCCCTTAGGAAACAACAGAAGAGGGAGAAAAGGTTAGGTGAACAGGGATTACATTTAAACATGGACGTTTAAAGTAGAGGCCACAAACCTATAACATAGGCCTTCTTAGACCATGGATTTGTTTTGAGCCTTGCAGGATCTAAAGTGTCCTGTTCTATAACCAGGTTATTTTGGCACAGACATCTTCAAGCCATGGGCATCCTAATCACTCTGAACTGTCCAATTCAACCCTGAAAAGGATGATTAATGACAAAAACACATGAGTCTAGGCAATCATCAAAACCATAAAAACAAAAATTCCCTGTGAAGGGGGCTTACCTCCTTACTGATTTAAAAAGGCAATGTAGAGGCCAGGGCCACACGAGGGGACTTTCAACCCACTAGCGCTGGCCCAGGGAGAACTTGAAACCATCACTCCCAGTGGTTAAGTTCCTGCCCCACTCCATGGAACATTGGACTAGGCTACGGAGGTCCTGCAGGCCTGACTAAGCTCCCTAAGACATTGGACTGGGCTCAGGAGGTTTTGTGGGCCTCAGTGGACCACGCCCAGTGGCCTTCTTTCACTCAGATGGCCGGGGCCACATAAGGGGAATTTCAGCCCACTGGCACTGGCCCGGGGAAGAGTTTGAGATCATTGCTCCCAGCGGTTAAGTGCCCGCCCAGCTCCATGGAACACTGGAATAGGCTCAGGAGGTCCTGCAGGCCTGACTGAGACAGGCTCAGCAACCTTCATTCAGCCCCAGGAGCTGAGGGTGCAGGAGGTGATTTCTAACATGCCCAGGGTAAGCTTTGGAACACCGCTCAATGCGCAGAAATATAGAAAAATGACAAAATGAAAGACTAAAATGCAATCTCAAAGCTCCAGCCCATCCCAAGAAAGCCTAGGGGCCATGTACGTAGAAGAAAATAGAAGCCATATACCTGAAATGACTGAAATAATATCAACTGAAATAAAGAAGCAACTCGGGGAAGCTATAGAGAAACTCAAATCAGAAATAATTTCCCAGGTAAAAGAAGTGATAAAAGTAGTGAAAGAAATAGTGAACACATCTAGTGAAGACACAGCTAAAAAATTAGAGGAACAAAGCAAACAGATAGAATCCCTGAATGAACACTATAAGAAACAAACAGAATGCATGAAGCAGATTCAAAGAGATATACAGGAAATCAAAAATTCTATTCAGAGCTGCCAAAACCACCTCAATGAAAGTGAAGATACAATTTCAGAGCTCAAAGATAAGACTGTAGCTAATAAACAGGAAAGGAATGCTCTTTTAAAAATAACAAAGAATCAGGAAATAACAATTCAACACCTGCAAGATGATGCAAAAAAAAACCAACCTAAGATTAATAGGGAAAATGAAAAAGAAGAGGACAGCACAAATGATATCAAGAGGATATTTACATAAGTAATAGAAGAAAACTTCCAAAACATAAGACTGGAAACTGACATACAGATTAGTGAAGCATACAGAACTCCAAATAGCCATAATCAAAATAAAACTATACCCAGACATATAATAATCACCATCCCAGAAATGCACCATAAGAACAGAATATTAAAAGCTGTTAGAGAGAAAAGACAGATCTCCTATAAAGGAAAACCTATCAGAATCACAATTCTCAACACAAACAATGAAGTCAAGAAGAGCATGGAGTGAAGTATTTCAGATCCTAAAGGAAAATGACTTCCAACCAAGACTGATGTATCTTGTAAAACTGTCCTTCGAAATGGAAGGAGAAATAAGATACTTCCATGACAAACAACAGCTGAAGAACTTCAGTGATCACCAAACCAACCCTACAAAGAATACTGAAAGACACTCTAGACAGACAAAGGAAAAAACCACTAAGCAAGGAAGACAATTAAACAGGATGGAAAGGTAAAGATACAACAGGAGAAAGATAACATGTCAAAAATAAACCAATATGTAACAGTTACAACCATTAATGTAAGTGGCCTCAATTCACCAATCAAAAGAAACAGACTGGCAGAATGGATCAAGAAACAACATCCAACCATATGTTGTCTACAAGAAACCCATGTAACCCAAAAGGAAACTCATAGACTAAAAGTCAAAGGATGGAAAACAATACTTCATGCAACAGGAACCCCAAAAAAAGTAGGAGTAGCTACTCTGTTTGCAGAAAATGTGAATTTCAAACCAAGAATGATCCAAAGAGATAAAGAAGGTCACTTCATACTAGTTAGGGGAAAACTTCAAGAGGAAGAGATAAAAATCTTAAATATATATGCACCAAATCCCAGAGCATCCAGCTATACAAAGCAAATAGTAACAGAAATGAAAAATTAAATAAGCAATAACACAATTATAACAGGGGACCTTAACATGCCACTGACACAAAAGGACAGATGAACTAGACAGAAAATCAGCAAAGAAATAATAGAACTGAATTAGACCTGTGAAAAAATGGACTTGATAGACCTATACAGAGTGTTCCATCCAACAACATCAGAATATACCTTCTTCTGAGCAGTAAATGGGACATTCTCTAAAATAGACCATATACTAGCCCACAGAACATATTTAAGTAAATGCAACAGAACTGAATTATCCCATGTATGTTATCAGATCATAGCACCATGAAATTAGAAATTAATGATGAAACAAACTGCAAAAACTCCACAAACACGTGGAAATTGAATAATACAATTTTGAGCAGTCGGTGGGTCACAGAGGAAATTAAAGAAGAAATTAAACAATATCTACAAGCAAAAGAAAATACAAATACAGCTTACTGGAATCTGTGGGATGCAATGAAAGCAGTCCTCGGAGGAAAATTTATTGCACTGAGTTCCCACATCAGGAAAACAGAACGAACACAAATAAACAACCTGATACTATACCTCAAACATCTAGAAAAAGAAGACCAAGACAAGCCCAAAGCCAAAAAAAGGCAGGAAATAATAAAGATCAGAGCAGAAATTAATAAAATAGAGACTAAGAAAACAATACAAAGAATCAATGAATCAAAGAGTTGGTTCTTTGAAAGAATAAATAAAATTGACAAGCCCCTAGACAATCTTACTTTAAAAAGGAAAGAAAAAACTCAAATTCCTGAAATAAGGAATGAAAAAGGTGAAATCACTATAGACTGAGTGGAAATACAGATCATCAACACCTATTTCAAAAACCTCTACTCTCATAGGTTCGATAACACTGAAGAAATGGACAGATTCCTAGAAACATATGAACTACCAAAGCTGGGTCAAGAAGATCTAAAACTGCTGAATAACCCAATTTCTATTAATGAAACTGAAAATGTAATTAAGTCCTTACGAACAAAGAAGAGCCCAGGCCCAGACTGATTCACTGAAGAATTCTATAAGAAATACAAAGAAGACTTAATGCCGACACTCCTCAAACTCTTCAATGAAATCAAAAGGGAAGCAATTCTTCCTAAGTCATTCCTGGAAGCAAATATTACTCTAGTACCAAAACCTGAGAAAGACCCAACTAAAGAGAACTACAGGCCAATCTCCCTAATGAACACAGATGCAAAAATTCTCAGTAAAATATTGGCAAACAGGATGCAGCAAATCATCAAGAAGATTATACACCATGACCAAGTGAGATTTATCCCAGGAATGCAGGGATGGTTCAACATATATAAATCAATAAATGTAATCTACCATATCAATGGAGCCAGAAGTAAGAATCACATGATCATCTCTATAGATGCAGAAAAAGCTTTTTTGATAAGGTCCAACACTCATTCATGATAACAACCTTATAGAGACATGGAATAGATGGTCTTTACCTCAATATGATAAAGGCCATCTATGACAAACCAACAGCCAGCATCATATAAAATGGCCCAGAACTGAAAGCCTTTACCCTAAAATCAGGCACAAGATAAGGATGTCCACTATCACCGCTCCTATTCAACATAGTAGTGGGAATACTAGCCAGAGCAATTAGACAAGAGAGAGAAATAAAAGGACTAAAGATAGGAAAAGAGGAAGTTAAATTATCATTATTTGCAGATGACATGATACTTTATATAGAAGACCCCCAAAACTCTATTGAAAGACTCCTAGATATAATAAATAAATTCAGCAATGTAGCTGGATACAAAATCAATACTCAAAAATCAATAGCATTCCTATACACTAACAACAAAAATACTGAGAGAGAAATAAGAGAAGTCACAACAAAATGAGAGAAATAAGAGAAGCCACACCCTTCACACTAGCATCCAAAAATATGATATATTTAGGAATTAATATAACGAAAGAAGTAAAACAGCTATACAGAGAAAATTATAATACCCTGAAAAAGGAAATCCAATCCGACCTCAGAAAATGGAAAGACATCCTTTGCTCATGAATAGGAAGAATAAATATTGTGAAAATGGCCATTCTCCCAAAATTGTTATACTGATTCAATGCAATCCCAATCAAAATACCACTACCATACCTCATAGATCTAGAGAACTCACTCCTCAAATTCATCTGGAACCAGAAGAGACCTAGAATAGCAAAGGCAACTCTAAGCAGCAAAGACAAGGCAGGAGGCATCACAATCCCTGACTTGAAGTTATACTACAAAGCTACTGTAATAAAATCAACATGGTACTGGGATAAAAACAGATCTGAGGATCAATGGAATAGATTAGAAGAGACAACCACAACCATAAACATTCAACTACCTTATCTTTGATAAAAGTGCCAAACATGTTCACTGGAAGAACTAGTCTCTTTACTAAATGGTGCTGGAAACATTGGCTATCCATATGCCAAAAACTAAAACTAGACCCATGCTTATCATCATGTACTAAACTAAAATCTAAATGGATCAAAGATCTAAATATTAAAACAGAAACACTAAATCTGTTGGAAGACAAAGTAGGTAGAAATCTTGAAGACTTAAGGGTAGGTAGAGAATTCATGAACATGAATCAAACCCCATGGGAAATACTTCCCAGAATCAATAACTGGGATCACGTCTTATTAAAGAGTTTCTGCATGTCGAAAGAAATCTCCAGCATAGTGAAAAGAAAACCCACAAATTGGGAAAAAATCTTAGTGAACTGTCCCTCAGACAAAGGACTTCTGTCTAGAACATATAAAGAATTTTAAAAAATCAGACCCTCAAAATTCAAAGACCCAATCCGAAAATGGGAATCTGAGATGAATACGTAGTTCTCAAATGAAGAAATACAAATGGCAAATAAATACATTAAAAAATGTTCAGCATCATTATTCATTAGGGAAATGCAAATTAAAAGCATACTGAGATTCCATCTCACTCCAGAAAGATTGGCCAGGATAAAGAAAATTACTAAAAACAAATGCTGGAGAGGCTGTGGGGAAAAAGGAACTCTTCTGCACTGTTGGTGGGATTGTAGACTGGTGCAACCACTGTGGAGGTCAGTCTGGAGATTCCTCAAAAAGCTGGGTCTGGAGGTCCCATTTGATCCAGCTATTCTACTTCTACGCATATTCCCAGAAGAACTGAAAACATACCACAGTGATATATGTGTACCCCTGTTTATAGCAGCACAATTTGTAATAGCCAGATCTTGGAAACAACCTAAGTGCCCATAAACTGAGGAACAGATTAAAAAGTTATGGTATTTTTATACAATGGAGTACTACTCAGCTATAAAGAATGATCACATTGAGATATTTATAAATAAATTGATGCAAATTGATACCATACTCATAAGCGAAATAAATCAAACTCACATGTATAAATACCGTATAGTCTCCCTAGTGTAATAAATGGTAAAAGTACATAAGATTTTAGGGTAATCATGATAACCCATTACATTGCTTTAAAGCCTTATAATGTTTTCATTCATCAGTTGGAATGGTTTTATTCTGTTTTGTTTCATTTTATTATGTGTGATGGTATGAACAGCTGTTTTGAAGAAAATAAGACATTTGGCAGCCATTGCTGATTTAATATCATCTTGCTTTGAAGTCCTACCATGCTTTTGTTCTTCTATTCCCATTGGTTCTACCATGTTGTATCTTACTGGATTTTAATATATGTGACAGTATAAACAAATTTTTATTAAAAATGAGATATTATAGTAGCCATTGTTCATTTGCTGTTATTTGGTTCAGAAAGCCCTGTAATGTTTTCATTCTCTTAAATGGTTTTATACTATTTTGTTATGTTTGATATTATTGTATGTGAAGCCATGCTCAACCATTACAAAGAAAGAGATATTATGGTAGCTATTGTTAATATCCAGTTGTCTTGTTGTAAAGTACTGTGTTGCTTATATTGTTGTTTTGATCTGCTTTGTTCTGTCCTCTTTTGTTTTATTCTCTTTAAAATAAAAAAAAATTTTAAATGAAAAAAATAATAAAAAGGCAATGTAAACCAAAAGTGGTAGCATATGCCTGTAATTCTACCACTTGGGAGACTGATGCAGGAAGAATGCCTTGAATTCAAGGCCAACCTGGGCCACATAGTGAGAACCTTCTCAATAAACCAAAAAAAAAAAAAAAAAAGGAAGGATTCTGGGGAGTTCTTTTTAGATCCTTAATGTCATTAGCAAAAAAATGAATGAGACCCACAAAAAAGCCAGCAAGAGGAACTTACTGAAGTTAAAAGAAAATACACTACAAGGTGAGAACAGGCCAGTGAAGAAGGCTGAAGCTCTTAGGATCAAGAGAAAGGGGCCTTTAGTATTCAAAGTGCCTGAATTGCCCCTTGCTTCCTGTAAATATGGCATTGTGACAGTTATCCTAACAACAAATCACTTGGCTTCGTGCCATAGGTAAATTGTGCTATGAACAAAGTCAGTACAAATCAGTGAAACCACTCCATTAAACCCAGCTAGTACTCTTCTAGGTTTCCTCCCAGAAGAGATAAAGATACTGTATTATAGTGACCCATGCATACGCATGTTTATGGCAGCATAATTTATAATAGCTTGATCTTGGGAAAAGCCTATGTGCCCATCAACAGATAAATGGATAAAGAAAAAGTAGTATTTACACACAATGCAGTACTACTGTGTCTTAAAAAAGGATAAACTTGAGTCATTGGTAGGGAAATGAATGTAACTTGAGATCATAATGTTAACTGAAACACATCAGAGATATAAGCTTAAAAATTGCCTGGTTTCTTTTATATGAGAAACTTTAAATAAAGAACAAAATGAAAGATAGATAATAGGAAGGAAGAAGGAGATAATAGGAATAGATTTTGTTCAAATAGGAAAAAGATCAAGAGATAGAGGTGGGAGAAGGGAAGGGAGGCAAAGAGGATGAAATGTCAATTAAAATGTGTTATGTTCACATACCAGTTCCCCAAAAGGGATGTAATTATTATGTATTGCAAACATGTACTAATAAAAATTTAAAAATAAAAACTTACTTGGCCCTGTGCCAGACATGATTGAAGGATTAGGAACAGTGCCTGTTAATTGATTGTATTCACATGTAAATGAAGTACTAGGAGAATCATCTTCCAGTTGGGCCCATGAACAGTACCATATTCAAAGGAAGGATTAGGATTAGGAGTAGCCCTTTTACATAGGTTTCATAAACAGTACTCAGCAGTCATTTTAGTTTCTGTGGTTTATGCATGTCTTTTATCTCTAGAAAACATCTGGCTCAACTGGATACTTGTGGTTTTTCTAACACATTATGCCCAGTTGATTGTCCAGTTATCCCTTGCCCTAATCTCCTACCTCAAAAGGATATTTCTAATGAACATCCAATACTGTAAAATATTATTTTAAAAATGAAAAGCTTTAAATTAATGTTGAAGGACATTTCACGTTCACCTATAGAAGCAGCAAGACAGTGCTTCCCAAATTCATACACACACACTAGAAGGTGAAGTTCCCTTTTAAGTAATGGTTTCCTAAGAAAGCCATTACCGAGCAATTCACCCACCTCAGACTCAAGTAGTTGAACTACTGGCTCCCATGGACAACCAAATTGATAATTTAACGCAACCTCAGTAAAAAAAACCTAACATTCTATTGTGTAGTTACTAAATGACTATAAGGTGTATACGGAAAACCAACGGGGCTAGAATTGCCCAAATGATTTTAAAAAAGATGAAGATGAGCACTTGTATGAACTGACTCTGAAATTTACTTTGAATCTACAGTAAATAATAAGACAATGTGGTAATGGAATAAAAGTAGAAACATAGGTCAGTGGATCATATAGAACAAAATTAAAAATCCAGAAGTAAGTTCAATCACATATGGTCAACTGAATTTTCATAAAGATGCTGAGACAGTCTGAAGGAGATAGTAAGAGGCACAACTGGATAGTCATATGGAAGAGAAAATTTTAAAATCCCTCTACCTTTTCCACACTATAATGAATAAAATTCACTTGAACTATAACAGAAACATAAATCTATAAAAGCTATTGAAGAATAATGGTTAGCAAAAATGTCTTAAGTTGGATCAAAAAGACATGAACCACATAAAAGAAAAAAATGGGTAAGTTGCATAAAAACTTAAAATTTGAGGTCTAGTTCAAATGACGATGTGAATAAAATGGAAAGGGTAAGTATTGTCTGGAAAAATTTCAAAATATATAACTAACAAAACACATAGAATAGAACATTTGAAGAATCCTAATATATACAGACAGAATCCTTAAACTATGGAATAATAAATGGACAAAAGATTTGAAAAACCACTTCATCAAAGAAAAGATCGTGACACAAAATAAGTATGTTAAAGATGCTCAACATCAATAGCCAATAGCAAAATACAAATTAAAACCACGACAACTGCTAACCACACAACAAGCTGCAGGGTGTTTCTTTCCATGATAGTGCATAATCATACATATGCAGACTGCCTTGGACCATGGCAAACTGCCACATTCAAAGTGCACATCTCAGTTACTAGTAGGAGCTCACAAACCAAAGGATAGAATTTGGTTCTGTTCTCTGTTCTGAACTTACAACGAGGCTGACTAAGTTGGGGGAAATTTCCCTGCCACAGTGCTGACACTGTATCACCTTCCATTCACTCCTACAGAGGAATTGGGAAGCACCAATGTATGGGTAGCTTAAAAATGCAGACAAGGTCAACAATTGGCAAAAGTGTAGAGTGGCTCTCTCATGAGTAGCTGAAGCAAATCCAAATAGGTACACAACATTTTGGAAAACATTGGCTGTATCTTAAAAACATATACGCAACAATTCTACTTCTAGGTATTAGCCCCAAAGAAAACATTTTTTTCCTCAAAGACTTGTACACAAACATTCATAGCAGTGCTACTCATTGCAGCCAAAAACTGGAAAGTACTGTGTTTGGTTTTTGTCTAGATGTTCCCTTAAAGGTTCATATAGTCACAGGTAGGGCTGTTTCAGAGGTAGCTGAACCAACAGTATGTGACTGATTCATGGTACAGTACCAGAATTAAGGGTAGGTGATTATTAATCACTCTACTAATTGATTTGGCAGTGCCCTAATCCTGGAACCTAGATACAATACAAGAGACAGGAAGATCATTGTCTTGTTTCGTGCTTGCTTTGCTAACTACTCCCTGCCATGAACTGCTTTTCCCCTTCAGTGCTTGCCTGCCACGTCACCCTGCCTTGGAGACTGAAACCTCTACAGATTGTGAATGAAAAAATCTGTCCCCCTTTAACTTTGGGTGTCTGGCATTCTGTCTTAGCAATAAGAGAAAAGTAACTAAGATACAGTTTGGTACCAGAGAAGTGGAGTTCTTGCTGTGCCTGTACCTGACCCTGTGGTTCAGGAACGCTTCACTTTGGCATGTGAGAAGAGTTTGGGAAGGTTTGGAGATGCCAGCTGAAAAAGCAGAGCTGGAATGCCTTAGGTTGCACTGAATGAGAGATTCTGATTAGAGCTCAGACCAGAATGCTGACAGAAAAGTTGCCAGTAAAGACCAGACTCAGGAGGTTTCCGCTGGGAAGAAGGACTGCACTGGCTAGCAAACTCCAGATGATGTGTGCTATGACTTGGCAGAACGTTTGTCTGCATTTTTCTCATGTCCAGAGACTTTGCCTGAGACAGAGATTAAGGCCGGCAGACTAATTGATTTGTAGAAAACTTTTACAGAGAGTCTTCTGTTGAGGCACTGGCATGACTAGTGTTGGGGGATCTTAGCCAGATTTGTATTGAGAATCAAGAACCAAGCATAATGATTTAAAATACTGTGAGTTTGGCCAGAAAGGAAGCTCCAGTAAAGTTGCAACCTGCAAAGATGGAACAGAAGACAAATTGGTCGCTAAAAAGACTAGTGAGAAAAAATGTAGTATTTCAGAAAATAATAGAAAAGATATCCTGTGGGCATCACAAGAACCAGCAGTACTCTAGCCTTTCTGGTCTCAGAGTTGCAAAAGTGAAAGACTCTGCTTGGAGAAGACAGTCCCAGAGCACCATGTTCCAAAATGGTTACGGCCTAGAGAATTTGTTCTTTCAGACTGGCTGCACAGTGTTTATCAGTCCAGGCACTTGACCCCTACCGCCAAGAGGGTAGAAGCCTGGCTACTGCTCTAACTGGTAGCACACACTGCCATCTCAGGTTCACACTGCCTGACCTTTCAGGCCTTCTGAGATCTGGGTAAGAGCCTTCCTGACTCTACAATTCTTGCATTCTGCATGCACCTAAGGCAGTGTGAGAAGTGAGTGTGAAGCCAAAGGTGCAATGGTGACCCCAAAAACCTAGAGAAAGCAGGAGAGAAGAAAGCAAAGAGAGAGAGAGAGAGAGAGAGAGAAGGGCAGGCCTAAGAGAGAAGCTCTGGGAGCTACAACCAGTTGAAATGCTGTCTCGGTGTATCACTCAAGCCCTTAGAGTTCCACAACTTGCCACAGCTGGCCTCCAATGCTAGCCATGGACTACAGGACTTAATGTTTGCCCTACGGGATTTTGGACTTATTTTGGTCCCATTGCTTTGTATCCTTCTGTGAATTTTGGAATGGAAATGCCTATCTCATGCTATTGAATGTTGGAAGCATTTAACATCCTTTTCATTTGTCTAGGAGCTTGAAGCTAAGAGTTGGCCTTGGATCTCGAAGGAGATGAGTCTTCCACTTTTCAACAAAATGCTGAAATTGTTAGGCCTTTGGAAGTCTTAAGAGTTGGACTAAATGTCTCTTGCATAAAGGAATGTGCATGGGTCTTTGGGGGAGCCAGGGGCAGAATGTTATGATTTGTGTCTTGGTGGTTCCCCCATCCCCAAAGCCTCATGAAGTCACAGGTGGGACTTTTTCAAAAGTGCCTGAATCTAGAGAGTGTAACTGACTCACGGTGTGCTGCCAGGATTAATGGTGCGTTTACTAAATCAGTTCACCAATTGGTTTGGCACTGCCCTAATCCTGGGTCTCTAGACACTGTAACAAACAGGAAGAGTGTTGTCTTGTCTCTTGCTTGCTTTGTTACCTTCTGCCTGCCTGTTTCTGCCCTGCAATGCCTGTCTGCCACACCACCCTGCTTTGGAGCCAGCAAATTATAGACTGAAACCTCTGAAGACTGTGAGCTAAATAAATCTTTCTCACTTTGTATTTAGTTTTTTATTTTTTGTCTTTTTGAGACAGTTTCATTATGCAATTCAGGCTGGTCTTGAGCTCACTTTGTAGTCAAGGGTGGCCTTGAACTCGCAGCAATCCTGCCTCAGTCTCCCAAGGGCTGGGATTATGGATGGCCTTCCCCCTTTAATTTTGACTGTCGGGTATTTTGTCTCAGCAAGGAGATAAAAGTAATTTAAGACAGACTACAATGCCAGTCACTTATGAAAGGGATAAATAAATGGAGGTATATCCATATTACAGCATGCTGGATAGCATAACAAGAGGGAACATGGACAAGAGAATGGGATATATATCAAGCACTCCACCGAGTGAAACAGGCCAGAAACTAAAGACCACTTCCCTGGGACGCCATCGGGATGAAATTCTAGATAAAACTGCATCAACAGAAAGCACACCGCTGCAAGGCGCTGAGATTCCCGGAGTGGGGGAGGGTACTGACTGCTTACCTCTTTGTGAAGTTTCCCAGGTTCTACCTTGAGCTTGCAGAGCACACACTCGCCGCCGTGGCTGCGGTACAATATTCTGTGAAACTCGCTCCGGCCGGCAGGGGGCGCAGGCCCTCGTGGACCTCCGGTGTCTCCCGGACAGCGCTTTCCAGGATCCGACGGCGCCAGCGAAGACGCCTTCCTCAGCCCGCTGTGCCCTCCAGACATTACTGAGTTTAGCCTGGCCGCCGTCCGCGTCTTGGGTCAATCAACGTCCCTCTTCTTATCCTTTTCGGTTCGGTGCTGACGGAAACCCCGAGTTTCGTTTCCTCCAAGCCGGCCCCACCCCCAGCTGCACGCGCAACCCGGGCCGGGGCGGGGCGGCGCCGTCCAGTGAACTTGAGCTCGACGCCCGCGCTGAGCGACGCTGCGGACCCTCCCGCCGTCAGTCGTGCGTGACCGCGGGAGCCAGCAGAAAGCGATGGCGCCCAGGCGGCCAAGAAAGGCGAGGGGCGCCGCGCGTTCGACCCCACGGCCGCAGCCCGGGCCTGGGCCTCGGCCCCGGGCCCGGGCCCCGGCCGCAGCGCAGCTTTGGCTCTTCCCCGACGCCCCGGGGCTGCAGGGCGCGCTGCTCGGGCGGGCGGAGGCCACGCGTCAGCTGTGCTGCTCACAGGGGCGCCTGGCGGTGCTGGAGCGCGGCGGGGCCGGCATCGAGGTGCACCTGCTGCCCGCGCGGAGCGACGGCGCGGGGAAGCGCAGTAAGTGCGGCCGACCGCGGGCTGGGGCGCGTTCCGGGCTCCGGGCCCACACTCGAGGGGCCGCGGCCTCCGCGGGGCGCGGGGGAGAGGACGGGACGCCCCCTCGGTCATCCGGGTCCGCACTGTTCCGCGGGGCTCCGCGCGGCCGACTCCGTCCGGGGCTCGCGGCGTCGGCGACCCTCACGTGGTCCGCACGGACGGCGCGGAGCCTCGCCCAGCCTGGACCCCTTGGCGCGCCGCTTAAATTCCAACCCGAGTGGGTTTCCTCGGTCCCGCTGTCCCGGGATCGCACCCACCCCCGCCGGGCGAGGGGCGCAGCTGGAGCCAGCACCCGGGCGCTCAAGTTCGAGCCCACCCCGGCACTTTGGTGGGACCCTGACCCAAAATGGAATTTCAGAGAGGCCCGGGGGTGTGCTGGCACCGCACCAGAATAAAAAAGAGAAAAAGGAAAAAGGATTTTTAAAAAATGCGCCGAATATGCGAGGTTTTAGAAACCTTGGTTGTCTTTTTCACTGACACCCTTACTTTGCCCCGCTTTGCTCTTGCAGAATTCAAATTCCTTGCGTTGACTGCTGTGGTTCCGACTTTACAGATGGGGACCATAAATGCGCACACTTCATTTTTCGAATTTTGCCGGTCTGTGAAGAAAACGGTTGTGTGTGTTGTGCACTTAATTTTAGTAAATCAGAGCATCCTTTTAGTTTTGTATTGGTCTTCTGCATTTTTTTGTTCTCAAACTGCTTGCTTATATCTTTGCCCGGATTTTTTAAAATTGAGTTTATTTTTTTGAAAGTGGAATTTGAATATTGAGTAAGACTAGCCTCTTGCTTGTCATGTATATTGTAGTAGTTTTGAAACCCTGCCCTATTGTAGACGTTGTTATCTACGAACAATCTAAACTTTTAAATAGCTTTAGTAGTTGTTTTTTTTTTTTCAGTTAAGGAGGTTAATGGATTTTGTGTTATGTTGAGAAGTTGTTTAACACTCCAGGCCATTTTAAATGTGCTTATATTTGTAATTTTAGAACTTAATTTTTAAGTTAAGATTTTTAATATCTTTGGATTTTATTTTTATTTAAGGAGAGGTCTAAATTTGTTGGTTTTTCTAAATGACTTCTTGAATACTCATCTTTCGAACTGATATGAAATGCAGTCTCAAAAATACACACATTAAGTTGTTGAGCCATTTCTTCATACCAGAGTTTTTGTTGCATTAGTATTCATAATGTGGTTTATGTTTTAAGATTTTTACATGAATAGAAACTATTTTATTAAAATTTAATAGTGAAAAAGTCACAGAATTATCCTAGTTTAATTTTTGAGGACAAATTGAATAAGATTAAATACCAACCAGTGAACAGTTTTAAATCCAGTTTTAAGAAAGGGCTAAATGCACTACACAATTATTCCTTTTGAGAGTATAGGTACTGACTTTTATTCACCCAGTTATTCATTTTAAGAATATAGGCACTGACCTTTATTCAAAGTAGTCTAGAGGTATTCATTATTGTTTCTTGCTTTATATTTGGAAAGTTCATGTGTCAGTATAGTTGTTCTTGAAATGCTTAAATTATCCAAAAATTATGTTTTTTTAGTGTATTTTTTCGTTTGTCACTTCATTCGCTATGTAAAGGGTCTGTTCCACTTAAATTAAAATCCACTGGCAAGACAGCTGTTTATTCCTATTTGCTGTGCATATTTGAATTTTCTTAAAGAGGAAAGTCCTGTTACTTCAGATATTGTCTAGCTGAACTTTTTCCCAGGTATTTCAAGTGTTATGATAACAAACCCATGATAATAGTAGATAATAATCAGAGTGATGAGCTCCTGGTTGGATTTGCTCTGCAGAGTACCTGAAATTAGGGAAAAAGATGAAGATTCATTCCATGGACCAAGGAGCAGAGCACATGCTGGTTCTGTCCTCAGATGGAAAAGCCTTTGAGTACAGCTACAGCGAAGAACCTGCAAGGTGGGAATTGCTTTTCTCTTTCACGAGATACGATTAAATTTCATCCGAAGAACAGTAATAGTTGTGTAGGAACATGTTACCATACAGGAGTCCTATCCCCTGCTTCATAAGGAAAATCTTAAGTAAGTTTTCCCTTACTAGTGAGGTCTATCAGTTCACTGCAAGCAAGTATATGTGCTGAGGCTGGTGTGTAGGTTTTGCATCTAAAGGAAGCAATTGATAAAGCCTGCCTTGCCCCAAACTGGGCTCTCACTAAATTGATCCACACAGTATTCCTCTAAGTTGTTTCCAGATGTAAGAATTTTCAACCAGGGGGAGGGGGTGCATTATCATGTAGTGATCTGTGAAACTTTACCTGCTAGATAATATGAATTAAAACTTATTTTGAATTTTAATTATTTTGTTAATAGTTATATAATGCTCATTAATTGTCTTCTCAAAAATGCTTAAAACCTTTTATACAATATTTTAGATGTACACAATGTGATGAGGTAAATTTAAAGTTTTTTCATGCATTTCGTTGCAAATTAAATACGTAAGTAGTTCTAACATCCATGTTGTGGCTTTCATTATGGTGATTGATATATTTTCTCATCAGGTTTCAAAGCATTTTACAAGAAAAATGTATAATTCAGATTGCATGTGGAGATTATCATTCTCTTGCACTCTCAAAAGGTACTTTTGTGGCATACTAATTGTTTTTAGAACTAGTAAATATGTGTAGGTAGAATAAATGTGTGTGTGTGTGTGTGTAAATATGTATGCAGAGTCAGTAAAATGCTCTTTTTGGAATAGATCAGAAATACAATTTTGAGTTTTATTTATAATGTTCAGAGTATATTGTTTGGTTTGGTTTTGGTTTTGGGGGGGGGACCGGGGATCAAACTCATGATCTTGTGCCTGCCAGGCAGGTACTCATAGCACTGAGCTAAATCCCCAACCAAGCATACTGTTCTTAAAGGAACTAGAAATCAGAATTATTGGTTGTATTAAATCTAGGTTTCTTCAAACACTATTACTGCATTTTATGGTTTATTTTTCAAATCACACCATTATAGTTCTGGGCTTTAGGGGATGTAAGTGTGTGTTTGTTCGTTTGGTTTGAGGGAGTCCCATCCTCTTACTTGGTCTTGAACTAGAGATCCCCCTGCCTCCCATGTGTCCCTGGTTCCAGGCTTGCATCACTATACTTGGTTCAGAACCATTTTTTACAGAATCCTGGCACTCAGGAGGCTGAGGCAGTAATCCTGGCACTCAGGAGGCTGAGGCAGGAGGCCAGACCAGGACTACCCTTTTCCAGAATCTTTTTTCCTTTCCCTAGCACCTTCCCAGTTCCATGGGAATATCTCAGAATCCTCTAGTTCTGCTCTTGTGACCAGGCTGCAAGCCTTAGGTATATTTTAACACTATGTTTTGAATTCCAACATTCTCCCCAGCCCCTCAGTATTCCTTGCCAGACATTGTAATGTGTGAAATAGAAGGAGTCTATATAGATTACATACTAAAGAAATATGACTGAAAAGAATAATTAAGACAGAGGAGCCAGGTGTGGTTGGCCACGCCTGTAATCCTGGCACTCAGGAGGCTGAGGCAGGAGGATTGCTGTGAGGTGGAGGCCAGCCTGAGTTACAAAGTGAGTTCAAGGCCAGCCTGAACTATATAGTGAAACTCTATCTCAAAAAGACCCCCTCCCACCAAAAAAGAAGGGTGATTGAGGAGAAATCAAGGAAATTTTAAAAATATAAATAAAAACATGTTGATAAACTGACTAGAAACCAGGACTGGAGGGAAGTAAATAATCAAGCGTTTGACCTGAGCTGAAATCCATGGTCATTGGCCTCATCCATTTGGGAACAGATTGTTCAAGTTCATATTGAATATCTTTCAGGGGAGGTTAGGAAGGTGAGACAGACCTACCTTGTCTTCATGAAGTCAAGGGTCCAGTGGTGTGCATGCAGGGGCAAGGGGATTTCCAAGGTTTGCTATTAGTAAATCTGCTGAGTGTAAAGGCTCACAGTTGTAACTCCAGCTATTCAGGAGGTTGAGGCACAAGTTAGAGGCCAGCCTGGGCAACATAGTGAGACACCATCTCATAGAAACAAACAAGCAAAAGCAAAACCAAACAAAAGCAATTACTGGAAAGTCACTACACTGAATAGAAGTTGGAGAAGTAAGAAAGGGAACTGATCATATTGACAATTTTCTTCCTGGTAGATAGTAGAGACTTTATAATTCTGTTTGGAGGCGAGACTCCCTCTGTCCACCAAATCCTGCACAGCATCTTACAAAGAGGTGCTCATTAAATGCTTAATTCTTTGATACATATTTTTGTAGTCTGTTGCATATTGGCAACTCCATTAGATAACATTTAAAAACTGTGTTGAAAAAATGCTTCTTATATTTAATTAAAGAAGAGGCAGCTGACTCTTAAAGATACTGAGAAGGGTCTCACTGTGTTGCCCAGGCTGGTTTTGAACTCCTGAACCAAAAGATCTTCCCACCTCAGCCTCCTGAGTAGCTGGGATTATAGGTAAACACCACCACACCTAACTTCAAGTGGATTTTTAAGTTACTCGTTCAGGATCTTTAGGTATAAGAAAGGTAAGGAGGTAAGACTAGTTCTAGATTTGATGTTCTCAGATGTGGAATGTTTCTGATATTCATAAGCCTGTCCTGTGGATTTCATTTTTAAATATTGCATAGGGTATGAGCCACAAACATAGTGAATGAATGTTTAAAGTTTTAGAAAATTTACTACAGTGAAAAAAATTGGTATTACTTATCCTCAAAACATCTTGCTTCAGGCACACTTTTCCCTTTGTACTTGCCCCTTTCTGCAGCAGTTCTTAATGTCCTCTTGTGTTGTTGTACCTGCCTCAATGTCCTAAATCAATTCAAAACATTCACCTTCTGGTCATTTCGATTTTGTGAAAGAACCAGAAGTCACACTGTGTCAGATCTGATAAATAAAGTAGATGGAGACATACTGTAATGTTTTTATTTGACAGAAATTGCTTTAAGCCAGATGTGGTGATCCACAAACTCAGGAGGCTGAGGCAGGAGGATCACTACAAGTTCGAGGCAAGCCTAGACTATGTAGTGAGTTTAAGGCCAACCAGAATTACATAGTAATATTCTGATTTGCAGCACACACAGACACGCACACGAAATTGCCTTAAAGAACTTACCATTATGGAGTGGTCAACAAATACTATAGATGTTTAAATTAAAAAATTTTAAACTGTATAAGATAGATCATACTGTATTAATTCCCATCAAAATACTCCCACACTCTGTGAACATATTTAGCCCATCTTTCTTGGCAATGTACATTTTCTTGGAAGTATAAAACATTCACCTTTCATTCATGCTTCTATTTCTTTATTCTGATTAACGTATATTCAGGTAGCTTCATTGTACCTGGGGATAAGGAATAAGAAGTGATTTATACCATGCAGACTATACAGCACCTGGTGGTCACATCTGCATTTGAAGCGTACTAAAACAGCACTTTCTCTGCTTGTGTCAAGGTGGTGAGCTCTTTGCCTGGGGACAGAATTTACATGGACAGCTTGGAGTTGGAAAGATGGTTCCCTCAACCCCCACACCACAGGCCGTGCAGAGCCTCGCAGGAGTCCCCTTGGTCCAGATTTCTGCAGGAGAAGCCCACAGCATGGCCTTGTCCATGTCCAGAAACGTCTATTCATGGGGGAAAAATGATTGTGGACAACTCGGCCTGGGCCACACCGAGAGTATGAAAGGTTTTCAAATCCATATTACCCACAAATGTATTGGTTAGATTGGAGGTGAATGGAGCATAGACCTCCCTGTCTGTAAATGGTTCAGATCCTCCCTTACCTTTGCACTGTTCTTCCTGATCAGTCCTAGAGACATGCACAGTGTGGAAGTTGTTAATATGATTAAGATGAGTTTTCCATGTGTGAGAGATGGGAAAGGGATCGGGATCACGGTACCTGCATCCTGCCTCCCACTTTGTGGTTTAGTTGGTTCAGAGTCTTCTTGTCATTGACTTTTCTCTAGGCCTGATTTCCTTTTTCTTAAAAGTGACAAATTTAGAAGAAATTACCCCAAAATTGCCTTTGTTATTACAAAAGACTATGAAAATTCTGCTTAGGAATTCAACATAGCCTGATATTATTCTATAAAGCATGAACTATGCCCCTATACACATAGACAAAAACATGTAATTCCTATTACTGAGCTACTTCTACAAGGATATAGTAAAATTTCTCATGGTATAGGACAACATAATGGGGTACTCCTGTGTACCAAAATCTTTACCTGGATAAGGTAATCATGCTTTCTTTAACTTGGGTCACTGGTGGAACATTGCCTATCTGCTGACACAGTCAGTCCTATTTATATAAGATTACCCGTAAGTCAACATTAGATATTCAGATGGATACGAGTAAAGGGGAGAGTGCTGGGGCTTTAGCTCACTGGTGCAGCTCCTGCCTGCCAAGTGTGAGGTCCTGAGTTTGATTCCCAGTACCCCCCCCAAAAAAAGAGTAAAGGGAAGGTTAAACTATTTTTGCTGAATATGTGAGTGTGAGGAAGATGTATGTAAAGAAAAGATAATGAGTCAGGAACTGGTAATATCAGATGTGTTTTGGGAGGGAAAGCATGAGCCCTGGGCCTAACCCTTTTACAGGTTGGGGTCCTTAAGTTTAACCTTTTGACCCTTCCTCACCCCCTACCTTTATTCTTAGAACTTTGGCCTAAATACGCCATGTAGAGCTTTGTTGTCAGAATGAGGTAGAAACTGACTATTCCAGGTTGAGGGGAAGCAGTCCTGGTGGTTCCTGTGTGAAATTCAGCCTTCCTTTTTGACC